>JAPYZT010002183.1:0-32592 GCA_030522965.1 Tryphoninae sp. A BG-2022a
CACCAATGATGGACGCTGCGCACGTTCACATGCGGCCATGTATTGGTGTAGCTACCGAAGGCACGGTCGGGGAACTTCGACCGCATTCGGCTCTTTCCGCACGTATCCGAGCGTCGCTCGCTCACGGACACACGCCAGTATGATTGTACTGGGCGCGTAAGAGACTAGAGAGGGGGTAAGTTTTACGCGCGATCTGGCTGGAGTGAGTGTCAGACCATGTCAGAGTACTTAGCTACTTATCAGAAGCCTCTAGAACGACGGTGCCTATCGTTCGAGTGAACCTCCAAAAACCGGACTTTCGTTGGTCAGGCAAACGCCCGCTTAACAAAAACCAAAGATAACGAGTTAATTAATGATTCTACGACCGCGAAAGGATTCGGATAATAATAAATCCAAGCAAGAGTCCAAGGTAATGCAAGTTGTTTGTTTTGATAATCAATCACTTTAACCAAACATAATGAGTGCTTCTTCAATCCGGATTGTATTGTAATTGTAAAATTATCAAAAACAAACACGAAACTGCCGTATTTTACTAACTTTCGTGATGTAATGAGGTGCGAATAGTCTAATATTCAACATGATCGATTTTTAGATTAAAAACATTGCGTGTTATTAAGGTAAAGAGATTTGTAAAAATCTACATTGCGGTTCATAACATATACATTCAATGTTATATAGAGTTCAAATGTGTCCTACATATATTGTGCAGATAGCGGTATTCTGATACAGATAATAACAATTTTCACATTTATAATTGGTTTAAAATGTATATTTCGTTTTTGGTTTTCCGAAGTGTTTCAACAGTACACGAACTACAGCAGAGAGGAAGAAGACATGACTCCAGTGGCTGGATTTGCTGAAACTGCGGAAGCTCATGTTACAATTCCAGCGGTGGAGCCGTCACAAACCCATTCTGCTCTGGAAATCGAAATTGTAGATTATGTGGCAATCTCAAAGGCGACTTTCAAAAGTCAACAGAGAGATGAACCTGAACTGTCATTTAATGAGAAAAAAACAATCGCTCTGGATTTATTGTGCAAAAGTAGAAGTTTGTTTCTTGCAAAATTTGGCAAATATTTGAAAATGGAACATTTAAGTTACTTTGAGAATATGGGAGAAGATTATGAGACGGCATATCATGTTAATAGACTGAAGAGATACTTTGATGATAATAAGCGACAGATAGATGTAAAAAATCGACGCTATCAGGCATTAAAAATTTTAGTCGAAAAAGGAGAATATTTCAGTGAAACAGAAATGATGAAAAGAAATCCATTGTTGTATGAAAATATGATTGGTCAATATCTGACCGAGGAACAAAAGAAGAAACGCGACAACATAGACACGATGAACATAACGTTCGTAAATTTGTTGCTGGAGAGTATAGAACGAGATAGACTGAGAAACATGAGGAAAGTGCAACAAGAAACGGAAGACGAGGTCGTCGAAGAGAATGACTCCGACAACGATTCGGATGACAACAAGGAAGTCAAAAACAGCACATACGAAAGGCATAAGTCTTATTGGGGAGAAATGTCGCATACTACTGATCCGCATGACCATGAAGAAAAAGAAAGAAGGCTGAAGCAAGATTTTAATGATATACCTTTCACGGAGAGACAAATTTTTAGAGAAGAATTTGTGACATACATGTATGAAAGCTTTCTGGATGGAAAAGACACAGAATTTGATTACAGGTAAAAAATATGTTTCATGATTAACCTAATCATTTCGTTTTGCTTAAGATATAATGTTAACATATTTTTACAGCACGGTAGATGATAACGACGCTTATGACAACGTGGAAATGCGAACTCATGATGAAGAAGACAAGTATTTTGACTCTGAATCTCCCGAGACTGTTCTCATGGACAATGTGAAAGAGCAAAATGATTCAGAGGATGAGCTGGATGTCTATATGAAAAATAATTGACCCTAAACGACTAAGTCTCCTATCTTGAAATAATGTTGAGATTATTAGAGCGTTACTGTTCTTGTGCGAAGTGAGTAGTTTGCGCACCATTTGATATCCATACAATAGTATCAATATTTGACGACTCAACCATATCTACAAAAGGCTAGTTATTGTTACACTGGACGAGTGTAACGCGATAGAAACATCAAACAGAAAAGAAAAATACATTTGTTTTCATTCAACAAAAAGTAAAACTAACGATGAGTTATGAGATAAAAGATTTAAAGCAACATATATCAAATCTGCCCCAAAATAGAAAATGTCGGCCTTCGTTATGAGTCGACAGTCCACATTTATCATTCCATTCTGAAATTTGGAGAATGTTAAAAAAGGATGAAATTTCATTTCATTCAAAAAGGCATATGGGTATTATGGAATCGGCAATCTCCCATTCAATGGGAGACAACTTCGCGTTCAACTCATAAAAATGTGTACTATTTACCGTTTGACCAATTAGACATTGAGAATTGCAAATCTTCCTTATTTCTGGTATTATTATTCATACTTTAATAAATAATTTCGGCGAAATAGAATAGCATTCGCGATAAGTCATCCTCAAATATAAGTATTCAAATTTTGATGACTACCTTCACACAGGTACACTATCAATGGTGGCGCTACCCCTGTGAAGTGATCGAACCTTCCATCTGGCACTTGCTAAATTGTCAAATTGTTGAGATTTTTTAACTTTATTACAAAAAGCGATGGTAAGTAGACGTTTAATAATATTTTTTGCTGCATGTTGTAGATTAAAATTTATTTGCATTAAAGCGATGTCATACGACTAATAAGGATTTGTTCTCTATTAAAATTTCATGTAACAAATGACAATTGACAGGGTCGTAGGTCAGTGAATGAGGTTAATCTGTCGATAACTCAAACACTTGTTACTTTCAATAGTGCCTGCTGAAATTATTATCAGGATCCCTAAACTTATCAATGTGTCCAATTATAGAACGAATATGGGTCCTATAATGTCAGATTTTGGGTTATAAAACACGAACAAGTTGTACTCTCAATGGTGCATGACCTTCTTGTACTCCAACTTTCTTGATGGGTTTTTGCAATGAGACTTTCTTGAACTACAAATGGCATAATTCTGACAATTGTTGATTATTTGAACATTGAATGAATATGATTGTGAAAAAACCTGATTTTGAGAAAAAAAGAGTGGTAGTGCAGGCTTGAGTTGATTTGCTTCATTTAGCATGGTGCTACCTGGAATACCTGGTAGGTATCTTTATTTTTCTCGCAGCCAATGACGCCTGTAATGTCGGGTGTCGAGGAGCAGGACAAGTTGCTCGAAGATGCTATTGGCGTCGTCAAAGTTCAGGCGTTCCAGATGAAACATTGTCTGGATCATAATAAACTCATGGATGCATTGAAACATGCTTCTTCAATGCTGGGAGAACTGAGGACTTCTTTACTAAGTCCAAAAAGTTATTACGAATTATGTATCCTTGAAAAACTATTAATTTACATTTTATTTTACACAAGAGATTTTTATTTTTAGTTAGTTTGTGCAAAGCTACAGTTGTCCTACAATTTCCTTACAATTTTGTAAATAGATATGGCAATCACAGATGAACTACGACATTTAGAGATATATTTATTAGATGAATTTCAGAAGGGCAGAAAAGTCGCTGATCTTTATGAACTTGTACAATATGCTGGAAATATTGTACCCCGTCTGTAAGTATACGGCCGATCCTCTTCAAAAAGGAAAATATTTGTGATGAAACAGATGGAAACTGTATTTTCAGAGTATTTATAATTCAGTGTCCCAAATTTAATATTGAAACCCTCAAAATTGACTTCCAAACTTTTCTATATGCTATAAAATTAACTGGAATGTTTTAGGTATTTACTGATCACGGTCGGTTTGGTTTATATTAAAACCAACCCCTGCCTGAAGAGAGATTTATTGAGAGATTTGGTAGAAATGTGCAGAGGAGTTCAGCATCCTCTCCGTGGTCTTTTCTTACGAAACTACCTGCTTCAATGCACTCGCAACATACTACCAGATGTGTCTGAGGGTGACGATGAAGAGGGAACAGTACGTTATGAAATTCTGTGAAAGGAATAGAATAATTATTTTTATCGTAAACTCGTGTTTCTAGTACATTTGTATTCAGGTCCGTGACAGTATTGACTTTGTGCTCATGAATTTCGCCGAAATGAATAAACTGTGGGTACGCATGCAACATCAGGGCCACAGTAGAGACAGAGAGAGAAGAGAGAGGGAAAGGGAAGAATTGAAAATTCTTGTTGGAACAAATCTCGTTCGTCTCAGTCAATTGGAATCTGTTACTCTGGATAAGTATAAAAAGGTGTTGTATCCTTTCTTGCCTTAAACCATTTTAGATTGTATATGATTGTCATCTGCAAGATAAAATTGGTCATTAATCATTCCAAAAATGTTCATTGCTATATCCGAAAGTTTTCGTACAATTTTAAGTGTTTCATCATCAGAACATATTATTTATAAGAAACATGATTTTAGCTCGTTCTACCTGGTATTCTGGAGCAAGTGGTAAGTTGTCGAGATGCAATCGCTCAAGAGTACCTCATGGAATGCATAATTCAGGTGACTAATGATAAAACATAAAAAATCTAATCAATGTTTGCTTCTTCAAAGATTGATGATAATTTTCTTGTTATCTCAGGTTTTTCCGGACGAATTTCATCTTCAAACACTGAATGCCTTTCTCAAATCCTGTGCAGAATTGCACAACGGCGTTAACGTCAAGAATATAATAATATCTCTGATAGACCGACTTGCAACATTCAGTCAACGATCTGATGGGGTTGGAGGACCCGGTAGTCCAAGCCAAATTCCTGGAATCCCACAGGATGTTAAACTATTCGATGTCTTTAGTGATCAAGTTGCGACCATTATCCAGGTATAAATAAAAACTCTTTATCTTAAATTTTTCTCGATAATATACTTTGTACCGGTCTATCGTACAACTTGAGGGGATGCTGTATTTTTCATCATAAAATAAAAATGTGGACTAGAATTAACTACATTAGAGCATACTGAGAGCATTTAAACATGAATACAGATAAAAAATTATCATTTAAACAATGCAAGAAAAGATTGTTTACCAAATTTCTTTAAAAATAGTGTTCTCAATTTGAACACATATTGACAGTTCTATAAAATATTTTAACAGTGGAGCGTCCATGATAAATGTCTATAAATCATAATTGTTTCCTTCGTTTAATCGAATGGCCGTTCGGTGATGACCAGGTACTGCACTTGTTATTGACAATCTGTGATGTTCATAACAAACTGAATAATTCTTACTCATCTAGTTTAAGTCTGAGAACGGTTTTGCTTCATTGACCCAAGTAAATCTGTGTCGATTCACACTCTTTTGCTATCCTGATAAATTTCTTCTTTTTTTATTTTTATTTTATATATATTACCCCTTGGTATAAACATGCGATAGTGTCGTCCTTGTATTTTAACACGGGTCAGGGAATATCAGTGTTCTTAAAAGATTAAAACAAGAGTCGACGAGTGTAGGTGACCTGTATAGTTAGCTGCGATGAAGAAAATAATCGTCAGTTTGAAAAAGTTTGTGTAAAGGGTAGAATCATAAATTCTGGAAGTTACATTGATAACTCCAAACGATTATCTATTCAGGAAAAATAAATCGAATATTTGGCTCAAAAACTTTTGAAAAATTCGTAACTTGGTTTCATCTTCTTTCTTCAGACCAGACAAGACATGCCGCCCGAGGATATTGTGTCGTTGCAAGTTGCGCTTATCAATCTGGCACATAAATGTTATCCGGATAGAGTCGACTACGTTGACAAAGTCTTATTCACGACTGTTCAGATATTCCAGAAACTGAACGTAGAAAAGTAAGTATAAACGTGACTGTAAATAACTGTAGTTCATCCATATTTTCTCTTCATCTAAAAAAGTCATTCTAAACTAAAAAATTTCTTTTTCACAGATTGGAATACAACAGTGCTGTATCGCGAGAGCTCGCGAGATTGATGAAAATTCCTGTTGACAATTACAAAAACATATTAACAGTATTGAAATTGAAACATTTTGCACCTCTTCTTGATTATTTCGACTACGAGGGTAGAAAGCTTCTTGCCGTTTACATAATCACGAATATCCTCGAGAACGAAACGCTGATACCGTCACAGGAACAAGTAGACGCAATACTTTCAGTGGTTGCTCCGTTGGTTCAAGATCAACCGGATCAGCCGAGTATCGAGGAAGATCCAGAAGATTTCGCTGAGGAGCAAGGTCTTCTGGGAAGACTGATACATCATTTTAAGTCGGAAACGGCAGATCAACAGTACATGATATTAAGCGCAGCAAGAAAACACTTCAGCGCTGGTAGCAACAAGAGAATTAAATATACACTTCCACCGATAGTCTTTCAGGCATATCAACTAGCATTCACTTATAAAACCCTCAAGGATCAGGTTTGTACAACGGTTTTTTTTCTTATCAAAGCTAATTATACAGTAAACCATACCTCGGCTTTATATAATGTTTTTTCAGGATGAGATGTGGCAGAAAAAGTGTCAAAAGATCTTTCAGTTTTGTCACGCAACGATAACGGCATTGATGAAAGCCGAACTCGCCGAATTGCCATTGAGGCTTTTCCTTCAGGGAGCTCTCGCTATTGGTGAAATAAGATTTGACAATTTCGAGATGGTAGCTTATGAATTCATGAGCCAAGCGTTTTCGATATACGAGGATGAGATAAGCGACTCGAAAGCGCAGCTTGCTGCAATCACGCTAATTATCGCCACGTTCGAACAAATGAGCTGCTTCGGTGAGGAAAATTCTGAGCCTGTGAGAAATCAGTGTGCCCTTTATGCTAGCAAGTTGCTGAGAAAACCGGATCAATGTCGGGGCGTCGCTACATGTTCACATATCTTCTGGTCCGGAAAATCTTTGGCAACCGGAGGCAAAGAGGTAATTAAAATCTTTATCAAATGTTTGTTAGGAAAATGTCCATTTATATCTCATATTTTGTTTTTTTACCAGATGCAGGATGGGAACAAAGTATTGGATTGCTTGAAAAAAGGAATACGTATAGCTAGCCAGTGTATGGATACGTCCGTTCAAGTGCAACTGTACGTGGAATTGTTAAACCATTATATCTACTTCTACGAAAAGGAAAATTCGTCTGTAAGTGTCGTGTGATAAACGAACGATAATTCCAATGGTATTGATTAAATGGGTGGTTAATGATTCAATTTCCAACCATTGTTGTTTCCAGGTTACTGTGCAGATTCTTAATCAAGTTATCGCAAAGATAAAGGAAGAATTACCGAATTTGGGTGTCAGCGAGGAAACTGAACAAATCCAGAAGCATCTTGCAAATACTTTGGAACATCTTCGCAATCGTATGAGATGTTCAGATACCGAAGGACAGTTGTATCATGGTCTCGTACTCTAAGAGATCACATCTTATCGATATTTGTAATTTTGTACATATATAATTATTTACTGAAATTCAATCGAAGTCACTTGAACGTGATTCGGTCTATAGCGCTATGAAACGCTATCAATCATGAATTTTTTATTCTTTGAAATATACAAAAAAGAAATATTTGTTATTACACTCAATGGTTACAGATTCAAAATATGAATAGGTCTTTCGTTACCAGTTCTGGTAAAGATACGTATTTTGAATAACCATGAAAAATTTACCATTTCCTTATCGGTTGGGAGAATTATAGCCATGCGATAAATTTAAAAATTATAGAATGCTTCAATAAACCTATTTGTTAATGTATAAAGTATAATATTATAATAATCTATACGTCAATGTTTTGTTTGTATATTTGTCGCAATAAAATTTTTATACATAAATTCACCTATAATCGATCTGTGAAGGTGATTAAAATACAAAAAAGGATATCTTTAATTAGTGGTACAAAGCTGATTCCAAGTTAAATACCGCTTAGACATCGAAAGTCACACTTCGTATCGGGATAACAAAATGTTGAAAGAGGTTACAAAAGATATTTCAGTTGAGGAAAGGTCGGGCAATGAGAGTCACTCAGAAAGATGCCAAACAATGTAAATTTTCATATTTCGACAAACCGCAAACTCGGGAAGCGATCGTATTTTCATAGTCGTGACCGAAAATCAATTGCGCCCCTAATGAATCAATAAAACAATAAAATTGATAGAGAAATAAAAAAATTGACTAACTTCACATGAAAACCTGTTTTTGAATTTTCTCAAGGCGTTCGCAGAACAAATGTAATTAATCTAATAAACATCAATAAATAATATGTCGAGAAAATGAAGAATGTTGATTGTATTTGGTCACCATTACAATAGTGTCTATATCATCGGTAATTGTAACTATTGCTCATTTGATCTTAGTGGCGACGCTCATGAGTCAAACACTTGTTGACCCGAGGATTACCAGCTTGGGAGAGTTGGGCACGTGCGGTATATGCTACATATAAAACACTGTAATTTGAGGGTATTATTTCTTTCAACCACAATGGGCAAAGGACGTAGGCACAAGCCTAAAAAGAATTTTGCTGAGAAGCGTCGTGAAAAGCAAAAGGTATCATCTTTTTGCTTTGTACTTTTCTTAACGATAACCGGTAATTGAAAAGAGGTTATGTTGTCTATGTACATTTCATCGACACATTCATATTCTTTAGAATTTATTAAAATTGAAATAATCTAACGCCCGTCAAAACTCGGTTTTTACCTATTTAATTTCATTATTGAATTTGTTTTTCGTAGGAATCAGTTTTTACCTGCTCGATCCTGTTATGGATTTGACTGCTTACTTTTGAATACTTCATGTTTCTAGAACAAGGATGAATGGGACAAGAGGCCTCAGCGTTGTTACGCTGACATTATTAGGGAAAACAAAGATTTCGAGAATTATTACAAGACTCAAAATATTGTAGCGGAAGAACATTGGGAACAATTCATGAGTACAATGAGGGAAAATCTTCCAGTTGCGTTTCGCATAACTGGCTCAAAAGTGGAGACAAAAGCTCTTCTCGAAGTAATCAAGAGTGATTTCTTCGAGGAGATACTCAACACTAAGTTGGAAAATGATCAAGATACTACAACCACGGTTGAGAAGATGAAGCCTCAGTGTTTACCCTTTTATCCGGATGGTCTTGCATGGCAATTGCAGCTCACGCGCAAAGATATCAGAAGGTCGGAGGCTTATTTCAGATTACACAATTTTTTGATATCCGAAACCAGCAGTGGAAGTATCAGTAGACAGGAGGTAGTCAGTATGATACCTCCCTTGGTTTTAGATGTCAAACCTTGGCATAAGGTCAGCTATAGAATAATAAAAATTTAATTATTCTGATTCATTATAATTATTAAGTATTCACAATACTAAAATCTATCTCAGGTTCTTGATATGTGTGCCGCACCTGGCTCAAAGACTGCCCAGCTGATCGAAGCTATTCATGCTGATGAAAAAGTTGCACATCCCAGTATGTAAACTAGTCAAGTGACAATAATTGATTTTTTTAATCGCCAACTCAGTACTTTTTTCTTAAATTGTTTCAGTGCTTTATTCTTGTAACAAATTGTTATTCATTCTTCTTTCAGAGGGTTTTGTAATAGCTAATGATTTAGACAATAACCGCTGCTATATGTTAGTACATCAGGCAAAGAGGCTGAACAGCCCAAACATTTTAATTACTAATCACGATTCTTCGGTAATGCCAAATTTCGACATTACGAATTCGGATGGTACGAAAGGCCTATTGAAGTGAGTCTAACTGAAAAAGAATATTTCTAAAAATTTCTTTCACCTGATGCTCAGGACAATTTTTCTTCGATAGATTTGACAGAATATTGGCGGATGTGCCTTGCAGCGGTGATGGTACTATGAGAAAAAATCCTGATATTTGGTGCAAATGGAGTCCGGCAAATGGAAATAACCTTCACGGGTAAATGGGAGCAAATATTTTACGCTTTGATTTATTAGAAAATAAATAATGAGAATACTTTTTTATATTCTGCACTTTATTTTGTAGAATTCAGTACAGGATAGCCAAGAGGGGTTTGGAATTATTGAAAGTTGGTGGAAAAATGGTTTATTCCACGTGTTCGCTAAATCCTATTGAGAACGAGGCAGTTTTGCACAGGCTTCTTTGTGAAACTGGTGATTCTGTTCGTATCGTAGATGGTAGAGATGCTGTACCAGGTCTCATATGTGACCCTGGTGTAACGAGCTGGCAGCCTGGATCCAAGAATTTGAATTATTACAAAACATGGGAAGAGGTACCCGAACAATGGCAAACGCAGATACGACCAAAAATGTTCCCTCCAAAGCCTGAAGATGCTCACGGGTACAATCTCGAAAAAAGGTAAATATAATTCTTTTTTTAATTGGACAATAATTTTCGACTCTTAATTATACAAATATCTTCAAAAAACAGCATGAGGATATTGCCGCATCATCAAGATACTGGCGGCTTTTTCGTAGCTGTATTGGAAAAGTTGAAGACTCTTCCTTGGGAAAGTGATGCAATCGTCACATCTCAAATTGCCGAACAAACAAATATCGAAAATCCTACAAATATCGTCAGTCTCGAGGAAGAAGCTGCGAAGGATGAAAAGGAGACAGGAGATAAAAAAAGATCTCTCGACGATGCGAAAAATCCATGGGGTCCGCAGAGAAAACGTAAAAGAGTTATCGGATATCGCGAAGATCCCTTTGTTTTTTTCAAAGACGAGAAAGAGGATGTTTGGTCCTCAATCAAGTACGTTTATTTGATCACAAATATTTTCACCGGTTATCATATCAAAGAAAAAATAATCATAGTCAAAAAATATTTTTTCAGAGAGTTTTACAATATTTCTGACGAACTGGATCCTCGCTGCTTGCTCGTGAGATGCCACGAGGGCAAAAAAAAGAACGTTTACTTCACGTCACCAGCTATTCGTGATATCGTTCTTGCGAACGAGGACAGAGTCAAGATGATCAATACAGGCGTCAAGACTTTCGTTCGATGTGACAATAAGAACATGAAATGCGCATTTAGACTTGCCCAAGAAGGTATGAGAAGTATATTTTCATACATTGGCGAAGAACGAAAGGTTGAGATATGCAAGGAAGATTTGATAATGCTTTTGCAAAACGATGATCCTCATACACCACCGGAAATTGAGAAATTGAGCAAAACGACGCAAGAACGTCTCAAGGATTTTGGTGAGAGAGCTTTCCAGATTTGCAAACATAACAATTTTAATAAATTTGTCTGCACATAAAACTATTACCTTAATATATCGGCGATTAAGAGTGGTAATTAAAAACTATTTTCTATTTTATAAACAGCAACAGGCAGCTGTATACTTTTATATACGGACAAGAGTTCCGACAATTCTGATCCATTAAAGTTGGACATGGTCGGATGGCGTGGGACAATGTCTCTTAGAGCTTACGTTCCTATTCACGACGCCATACATTACTTGCGTCTTCTCGGTGCTGATTGTTCCAAGTTTGGTGAGTAACCAAAATGTGTTGAATTATAAAAATTGAAAAACGATTCGAAGCTTAATAATAAATTTCATATGTACAGAGAAAAACAAATTCAAGGAAAACAGAGACGCGATAGCACAGAAAAACGAAGCTGCGAATGGCAACGATCTGGAAGATGGTACTTCAAACGAGAAAATGCTGGAAGAGACGAACGAGGTGATAGAATCCATGGAAACTGTTCCAGCGGTGAAAACTTGATTTGTAATTCGAACGATGATGTCGTGCGGAGCGTTTGAAATTTGTTGACGTACCTATTCAAAATGGGGAGACAATAAAACGATCACGATCTCAATTATACAAAAGTCTCAACTGATTTGCTTGCAAGTCGAGTGAACAAAAATTAAACGTTTTATAAAGCGATCCATTGGAAAATTGTTTATGCAAAGGAATAAGTAGTTCGAGTCGTGAATAAGATTTATAAAAGATTATTAAAAATGTTTTCCATTCTTCAGTCGAAGCAACTTGAACATTTTTCATTATCCTTATTAAATAAATGTTGTCCAAGGAAAAATACAGGATGAATTACGAGCGTAGAAAAACATCAGGAAATTATGGTTGATGAAAATAGAGCGCAAAGAATCAATTTCGTTTTTAAATTTATTTGACTGTTATCGTTCAACCTCGATTCGGCGAAGATTAGTGATAAACGATCTTACATAATATCCTAGGAGTATTACAAACGTGGCCGGATGTAGAGGTATTATCGATATTGACCCTGCCAAAAATCGTTGAATTTCATTATATTTTTTGTGTTACAAATGTAATGGCAAGACGCTAGAGTCTGTCATGTAAGGCATGGAACAATGCTTCGTGGAATTTGTAAGATTTTTGTTATTTGTTGCGTCAGACATTTTACGGCACGTACACACGATTTGCTCGTTGAATTTTCGTTCGAACATAAATTGACACCACGATATGACAGACTTTTCTTTGTCAGTTCTAGTGATCTTACTAACTAATTTCTAAAGGACGGGATTTCACTATTCTGAATTTCTTTTCAATTTTAATATATGTATAAATATGCAAAAACATTACATGACTAGTAACAGATACATAAACTACAAAAAAAAAACAAGAAAGAGAGAGAGAGAGAGATACAAGAAAATGAAAAAGGGAATTCGAAAAATCTACAACTTTTGGCAATCCAACAGTGTGGATTGCTACAACTAATGCTAGTAATCGCGTCCAGTCGGCGACGTCATTTTTCCACTTAAATTTTGTGAGTTTGATGGCGATTTCGTGCCTGTAAAATTATTGAGTGTTTAAGAACAACAAATAAATCAAATCAGAATAGTCGAAAAATCATAAGTACAAAATTCAAGAAAACTCACAAGTTTTACTAATTTTATTACGGGGATTATTCGTGCAGGGATGTTCGCCCATAAGATGTTCTCTCCATTTGTTTTGATTGACTAGAGCACGACATAATGGACATCGTTCGTATCCTTCTATGGGCTCTAGGAAGAACATTGATTTATATTCTGTTTTTCGTTCTCAGGACATCCATTGACCATAGAAATGTCGCAAAAATCGACTTACTTGTACACTTCTCATCTTTGGCATGTTCAGGAAAAGCTTTCTCCAGCACAGCCTGTTTGCAAATATCGCATTTGACGTAATTATTTCTCAGATCACATTCATCTGCAAATGAGAAATGTATGAAAATAATTGATACTCAACGAAACATCAAAAATGTACAAATGTCAATAGTGACTTACTCAATAGATGTAAATTTAAGTAAGAAATTTCAACGACTTGTTTGCACGCCTCGCATCTTGTCAGCATAGGACAGCTTCGCCAGTAATGTATATTCAGACCTTCCTCTGAGTATACCTGGCCTTTCGACAAACAAAATATACACAATCTGGAATTAAAAAAGAAACAGAGCTCAACGTTTGAAAAAATTATGTTGCCAAAAACTTGTAAGATAGGAATGTAGGATAGGATTACTTGTCTCCTTTATGATCTGTGCTATTCTCTGATGGAGATGTGACACTCGTTGAACTTTCCGTACTGACCACAGGACTTGTTCTAGGAGGTGATTTTGCAAGACTCGCAACATTGTTATCTATCGACTTTGTACGAGTTGGAGTAGCGGTTGTTTTTTGCGAAGACTCTGTTTCTTTTTTTCTCTAGAAAAAAGAAATATAGGATAGTGACACGTCTTGATAATCCATTATCCTTGTGTGAAATGTTAAAAGTAACAAGAAAAGGAAAGTCTACCTGAAGATCTATCAAATCAAACTCATGGAAAAGTTGGCGATAGAGTAAATTCCTTCTCGTTATGTCGTCATCCGGTGGCAATTGTTTCCTCACGAGACGTGGATTGACTTTGTACACGAGGACCAAAATTCTCTCTGATACTTTTCTCACAGCCTCAGCCGGATGATGCAAACCGGAACAGCCCAATTCGGACAACGTACGACATGTGAGTCCACTGCAACAATTACAATATCTTATCAGAGCAAACGAAGATTAATTTTCAGTTGTTTATTTTTTTGAGGACGGACCTTTGCTAATCGACGATTTGCTCAATAACCTTTTAGCAAAAACAAATGCAATCGACTTACACATTTCTAAAAATTATTGGCAAACTAAATTTCATGGAATCTTGGAAATTTCCAATGTCAATTGCAAAGACCTGAGATTCCCCAAAAAAGGGAAGACTTTATCCTTATTTACAATTTTAATGAATTTTTTTTCCACAGATTTTCACCTTTGCTTATCCGTCGAAATACCGTGATTAAGGATGAGCTGTTCGACCATTTCCAGTCTGCTTAGTGCTAATCTTTGATGAGTGCTGCTACTAACTGGTCGACTGAGAGCAACCGGTATAATGTGCAAATCCCTAACGCACTTGCAGTCTGCCATACTCAGAATCGTGTGAATTGCCATATTGTGGATTCTTGGTGTCGTGTCTCCTGATTTAGTCAATAATTCAGGTAACAGACGATCAACGCTCCGTGCTATTTCGGCTGATGATACTCTGTTGAGTGAGGAAACGATTTATTTGTAAGTTATACAAGAATAAATCATGAAAATGAAGTTCAAGTTGAACTACAAATTATAATTTCTAAACTTAATTGTATTAATCTACAATTATCTCTTACAGACTTGCCTGTCGGTGGCAAATTCAGCGAAGAAAATTCTGATAAGCTGCGCTGCGAGGCTGTAAACACTAAACACTTTATCCCTGAGTGCCCTGTGTAACAATAGAATAGTCGCTCTAGCTGTCTTGTTGGCTGAATGTTTGGAAACTTCGGTATCGAAAGTTCTTAGTTCTTCCTTCAATTGCATGAGACCCTCTTCCTTATCCGTGAATTGTTTCGAGTAAAACTTTTCCACCTTAAAGGATAAATTATATTTTTGTAGGTGTTATAAAATTCTGTGTACTGGAGGAATTCATCATTTTACCATGTCCATGCCAAAAACTGTAATTGGCAAAGCAGCTTGTTTCTTCTCTCTATCGTTGAGCTTGGAAGTCACTTTTATTTCCAAATTGTCCATGTGACACTCTCTTGTGAATTCGTTGGTATGCGAGCTGCAAGATTAATTTTGTTTCAGACTCCTATAACAATTCCTGATTTTCTTCTCAACATTCTATCGACTTTTTGCAAATATTAAATTTAATTTTTCTAAGCTAATTGAAATTTACTGTCGCAGAGCTGGAATGGTTCTCTCCTCGTAAGCTTCGTAACTCGATCTCAGAGATGGTCCAGCGGATTTGGTCTTTCTTCTGAGCGAGCCCTTGTTGCAATTGTTGTGCCTCTCGAGAACTCCGTTTGGTGGACTGTCGGTGACTTCTATGAACAAAATTGCATTCGTTAATAAATTGACTAAATGTAACTTCACTTTTACAGGAAAACTAACCAGGACTATTTGGTTTTTGATGCAAAGGGGAAACCGGTGGTTGATGAGCAGGACCGGTTGGTGAAAGAGCTCCTTCGCGGCTAGGTGGTACAACCAAACGCGGTGGTGAAGATATGTCTTCTGGTGCTATCGCAGCAGCTGAGCTACATGTAGGTTCTACTGCTAGTGGCTCCTTCCCTTCCACCGAAGACAAATTATTTTTCTCCAGTGGCTAAAAGAATCAAGAAAAATTGTAATAAATCAACCGGTGAGATTATTTATCCTACTTGCATCTAAAAACAATTTTACCCCATTAATCTCTAATAAATCTTCTATTTCCAGGCTCTGATAAACTTGCTGTCGATATTGCTGAGCCTGAGCTTTTTTTGCCTTCGCCTTGTCATAATCTTCAAGGGCTATGGCATATTTTTTTTCCAACTCGTACTTTCCAAGACGCTCGCCAGCTTTTCGAAGATTTTCCATCGCTACTTTGAGCTTCGAGGCGTATTCGAATCTTTCCTCTGTAATGAAAAGACAGGTTTACAGTTGCTTGGTAATTATAGAGAATCCAAGTTATATAATTCAACATAGACTCAAATATTGATATGCTTAAATGTAAAAAAATGTGAATATCATGAATGTGAAGCATTCTTTATTATAATTGTAGGAACTGCGATTACTCACCCTCCGCAGCTTGGAGTTTCTTTGCCTCCATTTGTCTGATAATCTTGGCAACCTCACGATCGACGTACATTTCAAATGCCAAATCGTCGTAAGGCGATGTGTAATGAGGATTATAAGGAGCATCCCCTTGGCCAGTCAGTTCCTGCCCATATGGATCGCCCAGAATATTAACGGCTATAAGGCCCACCTAGTGTACAAGAAAACAAGTTGTAATATCATTCCTTCTTTTTCAATACAAAAATATTTATTTCTTCTCGTTTCAGGGACAAGCCAGTGAGCAAAATAAACTTGCAGAGCTAGAAAACTGCTGCTTTAAGGAAAAAGGGAACAAAGAGGACGTTGAGGAAATGGATTTAATTGAAACCACTTCATACCTGTCCATGAATGTTGTGCGCGTTATTGTGATGCTTGTGAAGACGAAGTTTGAGAGACAGCGCTTCGGTTTCCGGTAATGCTACGCTTTTCAGTTCACGACTCTTGTACAAGGTCGAAGCATTGTCGGAAAGCGTTATGTAGCCCAGATAAGCGAAATCGGTCGAGGCAGAAGCGTTTTCCTCGCGAGTTGTCCAGATCTCCAATTTCTCAGCTACGACACAAACGTCATTATTGCAACGTATTATGCAAAGAGTTTTATTCTGGATATACAGTGGTGGAAAAGATAACTAAAAAACTGTCTAATTTTTTCTTCTTACAAAGGCAAATGGAAATCTGTTTTCCATCGTGTGGCTTGTGGCTAAATTTATAGAAATTATATTGTAGTTTCATAACTATATAAATATTATCTTTAGAAAAATGATGGGATTATTACTGATAATTAGAAATTAAGAAAATCCATTCTTTTTCTTCTTTTAAACTTCTTTTCTTCCTACAAAGGCAAATGGAAATCTGTTTTCCATCGTGTGGCTGAATTTATAGAAATTATATTATAGTTTCATAACGATATAAATATTATTTTTAGAAAAATGTAATTAGAAGTTAAGAAAATCCATTCTTTTTCTTCTTTTACACTTCTTTTCTTCCTACAAAGGGAAATGGAAATCTGTTTTCCATCGTTCGGCTAAATTTATAGAAATTATATTGTAGTTTCATAACTATATAAATATTATTTTTAGAAAAATGACGGGATTGTTATTGATAATTAGAACTTAAGAAGATTCATTCTTTTTCTTCTTTTAAACTTCTTTTCTTCTTACAAGGGCAAATGGAAATCTGTTTTCCATCATGTGGCTGAATTTATAGAAATTATATTATAGTTTCATAATGATATAAATATTATTTTCAGAAAAATGATGGGATTGCTATTGATAATTAGAAGTTAAGAAAATCTATTCTTTTTCTTCTTTTCTTCCAGCAAAGACAAATGGAAATCTGTTTTCCATCGTGTGACTAAATTTATAGAAATTACATTATAGTTTCATAACGATATAAACATTATTTTTAGAAAAATGATGGAATTGTTATTGATAATTAGAAATTAAGAAAATCCATTCTTTTTCTTCTTTCAATGATCGTTAATAATTTTAAGATTGACTAACGTATGAGATATTGATGAGCCAGAACTTGTATCCTTGTCAGTTTCGTCGGACCGTGGAGTCGAAGGATCAGCTCCTGAGGATATGCGCATCTTCTCGCACTTTGCCAACCCCTCACGGTCGGCCCATGGACGTTTAATTCCAACGAGGAATGTCTCTCCTCATCGCCTAAGTAAAACAGCGAGACAACAAGAAATCATGAGAATCAAATCATCTTATAAAAAAAAAAAGTGACAACTATTACTTTGTGAAAAAATAGAATAGCATTTTCTTCCTAGACAGAAACTGAAAAGTCATATTCTCTGCATCGTCGAGCACGTGTCTCATCATAGAAGAAACCGCATAATAATTCTCAACCGAATACAAGCTTTTCTCCAATAATTCCAACTCACTAAGAAAATCCAAGAAAAATAAAAAACTGTCTATCCAATTTCTAAAAATCAATGTTACCCTTGATTATCCGCTCATCCCATTTCACGAACCTATAGAATTTTTACACAACCCCCCCGTGTCGAATAAAACTCTTTTCCTACAGAAACAAATAAATTTGTAAACAAAAAATTGATTCTTGCAAAATTGTAAATTCCTTAAAAATAAATTCACCGAGTTATCTTTGCGAATCGAGCAAATTATTAACGTCGCAGTGGAGGACATGGAAGAAATTTGGTGGAAAAAAACTTACTCGTGGCGTATACGACGCTGAATCCAATTTTCCTTGGCATTTTCGTTGATTTTAGTTTTCTTCTTTGGACGATTATCGACGATAACGAAAGGAAATAAGATTATGTTTGTTGATAACGAATTTAAACGACACAGCCATGATTAAAAAGCTCGATTGTACGAGGAAGAGAAAGAAAAAAATGTGATGGGGTGACACGCGTTTTACCCCCGGCGGACGGGAATTACACCCCCGCTAGGTTTTGCTCGACACAGTCGTTGCGACGAAGCTTGCCACCGAACTGAGAGAACTTCGCCAGTTTGTTCGTGGCAGAGGTTGCAACCTAACGGGGGTTTCCTCGTTTTATTAATATCTTGCGTGAGGGATGATATACAGGGTGGTTTGGCTGGGGGTGGGATTTGCGCGATAGTATCGTCTGCCCGATAGGGGTAGATTTGGTGGAGCCTTGATTAGCCTTTTTTCAATGCTCGTCACTCCATCGATTCAATTTTATTTTTACTGCCCTAATCTCAATGTTTCTTCCTTTAATTTTTTGAATTTTTTTAATCCTTTGTACTATTTCTTTAAACAAAAAACAAAAGCTAATCTTTTTATAGAAAGAGAGAGGGACTTCAATTAATTAAAAGTTTGTAGATAAAAATTAATGAGAATTGAGTATAAAAAATGAATCTGAATGAATAATAGAATTAAGAAAAATAAATTTGTTTGATTGTTTCTTATCAGTTTGTTATTTTACTATTAATATAGGGAAGCGCATGTTTGGTGGGTTTTGAGTTTGTAACTTTAATGAAAGTAAAATGAAAGAATTTTGAAAATTTGTAATTGTATAGAATTTGTAAGTTGTTGATTTTTTTTATGAAACTGTAATGATTATTGTTATCAATGATGATAAAGAAACGCCACGTTTTATTACGCTACTGTAATGGCATTGGGGTGGGAAAGTGGAATCGCACAGAGGAGACAGCCAACCCTGTCGAGTTGGGGGTTCGTTTCTTGGAACGAGACACCACGGAAAAATGATTAAATATTGCAGCAACGAATCGTCGTTCGGGTCTGGCGACCTTCCGCACTTTTTTATCCGAGTCTCTCCCCTCGCAAAAACGATCTTCCTTGTTGTGCCACTTTTAGGCTTCCGGTATTAATTTCTTATGGTAGTGTCAAAATGTGGACGAGCGAATTTTGTAATGGATCAATAAACGGAGGCTGTGTGACGTCAGAGGGTGCGGCGTGAGTAGGCAAAGGCGGAAATTCGACACGAATCGTTACTCGCCCTATATTCACCCACGTGGATACGCACGTGCATTGCCCAAGGGAGTTTCTCTTTTAATTAGCAAGCTTTTAATGCATTTTTACCAGTGTAGTATGTCCTATAATTAAGAGAAGAGAAAAGAATATTTATTGCATTAATATATTTCAACAAGATTATTAATTGCAGTGTATAAAGGAGACCCTCGATGCTAATGGAATGTTGATTAAGTCGTGGCGAAAAGATACAAGAGACCTTTAAGGAATTGTACGATCTCCGAACCTCCCAGTTTTGATTCACCATAAACACGGTCGACGAACGATATTGGCACTGCTCCGATTGTGTAATTAAATTGACGAGCTCGAACTATCATTTCCATTTGGAAAACGTAACCCTTTGAGATGCACGCTTGTATGAGCTTCTCGAGAACATCTTTCTTGTATAGTCTATAGTGTAAAAACAAAGTTTATTATTTAGCCAGTGTTAGTTAACGAGCATGGACGAGTTTTTGGAAGAAACATTTTACCTGAAGCTTCCGGTAAGGTCACTGACACCTGGACGAAGGAGGACTTGAGTCATGAAATTAGCAGCACGGCTCATTAACTTTCTCTTGAAATCCCAGCCGTAAACTCCACCATCGCCTTCGTATCTTGTTCCAGTGACGATGTCCAGAGACAATTTTTGTTGTTGTTCAATCATTTTTGGAATGAATTTAGGCTGCAAATAATTTTCTAATGATTATGTGTTTATTGGAATGGTTTCTTCTATTGATTAAGTTTACCAAGGTTATAAACTAAGATTCATTCCTTTTATATCGATATACCTGGGCTAATGTAATCGCACTTAATTATGAATAGAAAATAATGATACGCTGTGTACATACATGATGCGAGAGATCAGCATCCATGATAACAATAAAATTTCCACTAGCGTGCTTGATGCCATGAATATAAGCTGTTCCAAGGCCAAGTTTCTTTTCCCTCGGTCGCAGCAAAATTTTGTCTTCTCCGTAAAGCTTCTGGAGTCTCTTTGCCACTTCTAACGTACCGTCTGGTGAACCATCGTCGATGACAATGATCTCATAAGGAAAACCACTGAAAAAATGCAAATATGATACATTATTTGTTATTATTTTTAATTATTTAGATTCAGCAACATATGAGCATTGAGGTTATGTTTTTAGTCACCATTGAGCCATATACTTCACGATGAGCCATATGATAATCGGTAAATTCTCCACTTCGTTGTACGTGGGCAAAAGAATTGAATATTTATCAGTTTTCGATTCTTTCGAAGCATTTTCTTCCTTTTCACAAACTTTCTCTGTTGTCATTTTAAAGCGTAAAAATTTATCGAACTATCGGCGGCTATGGATTTAATCACACTGTCGAACACCGCATCGGTGCAGATTCCGAAATTCCACGAGAACACGTAAGCATGCCCGTGAAATCAGCTGTAGTTTGACAGCAAGAAAAATGTGCGCGTCGTGCTGCAGTGAAGACTTGAGAGTGCCTCGAAGTGTTTAGGTTTATATAAATGGACAGTGAAATTTTCCGAATATGGGAAAGACCACTAAAGTAGTCGTGTGTGGTATGAAAGGGGTTGGAAAAACCGCTCTACTCGAGCAGCTCATATATGGCAACGTCACTACAAAGACTGTAAGTTTTGAGGTTATGCACGCTACATACTTCGATTCTGTCAAATTTGAGATTTTTGCAATTTCTATATTATTGTTTAAAGATCGAGAATAATCGTGAGGTGTGAGTTTTAAATTCTGGGTTGGGAAGAACACAATTTCAACATTTTTAGATTTGTTGTATGATCGTAGAGAAAATTTGTGACACAGGAAGAAAAATGGTGAGGTTTTGCCCTCAGTATTACAATTATTTACAAAGATACATTTAATTGTACATTTAAAAATCTTTCTCGATGGACATTTGTATATATATTTATTCAAATGTGATTTTCTATACTAATGATGTTTCCATTGAGTTTTTATAATGTTTTGACTTTTTATAAACAACCTATGAATACTCGAGCTTGGCACAAACAATGATAGAATCAAGATTTACCTATTGAAGATTGTTAATTTTCATTTGATTTTTACTTTTATTCCCCAAACATCAGGAAATACATCCAACTATAGAGGATATCTATGTCGCCAACATAGAGACGGATCGAGGGACGAAAGAAAAAGTCAGGTTCTATGACACAGCCGGACTTGAGCCATTGCACAACAATACCAATAATCAGCAGCTGGCGCGTCACTATCTTGGCTTTGCAGATGGCTATGTCCTTGTTTATGACACTGCCAAGCCCGAATCCCTGGATCTATTGTTCCCGCTGAAAAAGGATATAGACAAGAACAAAGATAAGAAGGAAATAACTGTGATCGTAGTTGGTAACAGAACGAAGAGCGAGTCGGAGCCTCAGTGTCTGGAGAACACAGCGAGTAGAGCTGCGAATTGGTGTACCAGAGAAAAGCTCAAACACTTTGAAGTCAACGCTATGAGCAGAATCACACTGTACGAGGCCTTTATATATCTGACCTCAAAATTGAATCCCCTGCCAAACAAAAGTACATTTCCTCAATTGAGCATGGGACGCAAGAACATCAAGACCGAGGCCACTTGATGGTGTTGTTATTTTATCAATGCCCGTCGTTGAATTGTCGCAATAATTGCTAAAAGAATGGCGAACACACTTGGCATTTGTAATAATGTGATTTTAAAGATGCATTACGATTTTCTGTTTCTCGTGAGAGTATCCTAGAAATAAGTCTATTCTGTAGCGCGTACGGATTTGACCGGCTGAAGAGAAATTTATTTATTGCGTGTGATAAAAACAAGAAGATATTTTTCTGGACACGCTTATTTAGTCATTCGTATATTATCGAGCGGCAAGACCGCTGCATTTAAATTCTTCATGCATGGTTTAATATTTTTCCTTAATAATTAAAATACAAGAAGATGTTTTCTCAATTGCTAATTCAGCATTCAAAGGGTCAAATATCAAGATTCGATTTACATTAAAATAGCATAGATACGTTGAACAGTTAAGAAACTAGAATTTAAGAAAACAAAAAAAAAAGTACTTAAAATCATTCTGCCCTCTAGATGATTACCACAACGAAATCACCAGTACAAATTCGTATACATAGTTTTTATATGATAGTTTCGTTATTACTTATGTTCTTAGCGCTTTACCATAAGTAAATCGCAGCGATGAAAATAACAGCAGCCAATATTATTGAAAAGCCTTCTTTCAACTGGCAAACAAAAAATAGCTCATGACAATGTCGTTACCTCAGATTGAAAGCGTATATTTCCTGTTTTATCGTACTTAGAATCGTTGGTTGAAATGAAGGACCGAGGAAAATACGTTATTACACCCGCATAGTCATCCTAATATCGCGCAATCTACACGACTTCCGATATAACCCGCAGGCACGCTTTTTGTGCTTCTCTTATTAATACGATGGGACCAGACGAGGCGAAATAACAAAAAAAAACAACAACAACAACAAAAATGTAAAAGCGCAAAATTTAAAAGGGGCATTTGCAAAAATTCTATGGAATAAAAATGTGTTTGTTTTATTTACAAAAATATGCAATCATTCGTTTATTAAAAAAAGAATCTTGATATTGTAATGTGAATCACATTGTTCGTTGAAAAAGAATTATAATAAAAACATTACGTCATTACGAATGAAACAAAACAATCAGAACACGTTGCTACCAAATGATAGCCTTTCTTAGTTGTTTCAATTTTATTAACGATCCGAACACAAAGTCCCACAATCTGCTGCTGATACCGAATCCTAAAATAATCCAAATGCTTTCTATTAGAATTTTCAAAGATTCGCCAAATAATTAATTCTCGAGTGCAAACAATGAGATCGAGTGAATTTTTTTTTGGATTAAAATACGTACCTTGATCGTGATGTGAAAAATGATGATGATTGTGATAACGCTTCATCACGTAAAGATAGGACTCTGACCTCGGACTTCCGTGATGTAAGTAGTAGTGAATTAAATCGTAACACAAATATCCTGCAATTTTTATGTAAAGTTTATTTTCCTTAGAACAAATTCATTGAGATAATTTTGTATTTTGTTTATACAGGGTGAATTTCATAAGATGTAACAGGCTTCATTTTAAGGTAGATAAGTTCATTACAAACAAAAGTTGCAAATATACATTAGGGATATTTCTAATGGTTTACGAGATATAAGTATTTAAAGTTGGTCCAATCAGAGCACGCCGAGAAGCGTTGGCGCCGCCCACTGCCACCCTAGCCGTAGGGATAGTACAGTGTAGGGCGTTACATTTGGCATTGCAAAATTCAGAGCAGTCAATTTTGTTTATTATATTATTACGCATTCATTTTTATTTCTCGACTATTGGCTGTTAGGGCTGGGAGTGGGCGGCTCCAACTCTTCTCGGCGTGCTCTGATTGGACTAACTTAAAAGATGTATATCTCCTAAACTATTAAAAATATCCCCAATGTACATTTACAACTTTTGCTTGTAATGATCCCATCTACCTTATAATAAAGCCTGTTACAACTTATGAAATTCACCCTATATAACAAACGTTACCTGTCATGGTTCCAGCTGCAACAAAATCTATCATCACATCCGGTAATACTGCTTTGTACAAGCTATAAAAGATCGTGGCGATTACCACAGCCGGAAGAGGCGGAAATACCAATCTCTGATCGTCGAAAGGTGCCTGTCGATGCAGAAATAATAATTTTGTCAGTATGAAGCAAAAACACTGAAATACATTCATTTTCTTCTCTTCTTTTCAATACTCTTTTTATAAACAGATTTTCTCACTTTATGATGCAAGCCATGAAGAAGAAAGTGAAGCGTGATGAGGATCTTCGAATGCGATGGTGGCTTTAAATGAAAGAGATTTCGATGCAGAACGTATTCTATAAAAGTCCAAAGTAAAATTCCACTGGACACAGCGAATAGTATCGCGAGCATGGAATAATCTGCAACAGGTAAACAAAAAAGAAAAATCATTCGAAATTCATATCTCATAACAATTTCCTACGAATTGACAAATGTTCTTCTTTTCATTTCTAGATTTCATATTGATTTTACGTACGGACGTTTTTGGAATTGGCGTTAAATCCGAGATACATAAAATACGTTGTTATGGGTATCCAAACCATAGGAACGAGATACCACGGTGTAATCGTAACTTGTTCCAAGAAATCGGATTTGAAGAGTCTTATCGAACGATTAACCGGAAGATTCACCCATTCCCAGTATCGATCGGCCAATTCCCCAACTTGGCTGAGCAAAGGTGTTTTCCAATCAACCAGGTTCTGCGAATCAGGCAATCATAAAACTGATCCCCTTAACTTCTTATCGAACCTTCTTCTTGATTCCTTATCAGATATTACCGAGAATAACTAAATTATTGATCTTTGATCAGAAAACCCAATTTCCTGTTGCATGTATTATAAAAACATGATAATAGTTTAAACGAGCGGTTAGAATTAAAATTAATTCATTTAGAAATCTATAATACGATTGAACAACCGATTTACCTCAATATCATCATACTCTCTTTTATTATCAACGACGAATTCTTCGAACAAGTGAAAGGCGGCATCCGAATGTGGCACATCGTTCAATACTTTGTCCAAAGTTAATCCACGAAAGGGGCCGAGAATACCGCGTCCGCCGGGATGATTTTTCAATAAATCGCTTATCTCGTATCGCTTCCCACCATATCTGACGACAAATTTTTCGCTGTCCTTCGGATACTTTTTTTCGGTTCTCTCGTCACGTATTCTCACTTGAGCCGGATCCACGTTATCATTTTCTCTCGTAACGCACATGTTTTTAATAGCGTCATAGTTCATTCCAGTATCGCAGTTACGACGATCTTTATCACCGATCATTGTCATTGTTCTTTTTTTTCTTTTTTCTTTCGTTTTTATCTCAATTTATATGTTTCCTTTTATCGTCATACAAACAACAATTTTACAACCGTTCGACGTAAGAAAATCTGGGAGTCAAAGTTGCTCATGCAAATCATGATCCTTGAGTTTGTATCTAAAATAATAAAATTGATAAAATGAGAAAGAAAGAAAATTTTATAATTCATCAATAATTTGTCATTAATAAAACATTTAGATAATTGAATTATTTAATCCCTTGAGACCTGAGTACTTTCAAGCTTATGTGGTCCGCAGACGCATAGGCTGATGCATATATGTGTCCTTAGAGCTTAAAGGGTTAATACCCAGCTGGTATTAACCCAAACCCAAACCCAAACCCAGCTGGGGAAATAATAATATTCTATAAATCTTCTACTGCAATTATTAATCGCCATAAAGGAGAGATCAAACGTCGCACCGTTTTCCACCGATGTAATAAAATCCGATTAAATTTGGCGTCCTCAACAACACTCGTCTCCTCATCGTTTTAGTAATACAAGGCTACGACAACTTCCCTGTTAATCTCACTATGGGTACAGCGATTAGAGTTTTCTTGATTGTAATTTTTTGCATTGTCAAACTACCGAACATATTTATTTTACCTACTCAGATAAATTGTTATTTCAGATAAATTGTCATGTTGGACATTTATTGATTACAATTTAATTCCATCGTTTAATCAAATTATTGAAAACTGACTGAGAAAATGATAAGACTAAACGATTTAATCAAACAATAAAATACAAAAATCTTCTTATTTTTCACTGGGTTTTTAGTTCAGCTTTCTCATCGTGACCCCAAAAACGTAAAAGCTTATCGCTCCATGCTTATCTACTCACGTGAAAATAATTCGTCTCCTGGCGCATCCACGATACGATAAATTAGCATAAAATTAATGTAAAATAATTTCCCACGTATATAACAATTCAAATTTCCTAATTGTACAATTACCTCCCACATTATTCTTTGTATTATCAAGTATTCACATTTATTTAGCAAAAATTTCTAATTTGCAAAACTCGTTTGGAACGAATTATCGTTCGTTAACACTGTCCTACTTTTTTCACTACTTTTACACTGTTATCAATACGTTTTCTTTTTTTACTTCTTTCTTGCTATTATCAATATCGTCTCGATGATATAATACCTCGTTCAATTAGTCTATAACTGTGCGAACGTGTTTAGCTACAACTTTGTAACCATGTGCCTGCTGCTACGAGCCCTTTCAACCCCTCGACGAACAAAAGGGCGAAGAATTTAAAAAAATTGATGACGGTTTATTCACTTCAAAATTGCCTAAAGGACAAATTTCTTTATTCGCTTTTTCCTCTCTCAACACTACTGTCATCTTCTCGCATGTGTCAATCTTACGTCAATGAATCTCAAGTACACGACGTTAGGTAACATCGATTAAAGCTCCAGTGTAACTATAAATTCTCAAATATGCAAATCGTCCAATATCTTACAAACTTTAGTGGGCGTTCTATGAAATGCCTCTAATTTAAAATTTCACTGTGCAATCAATAAAACTAGATAAATACGTGATTAAGTAGACCTTGGAATTATCACTGCGTTTTGCAAAATTAATTCAATTATTCGATTAAATAAATTGTCTCGTTTAACCCTCTATGAGCAGAATTTTTGTTTTAAGTTATCTATTCTGTTATCTATTAGTTAGTTAGTAGTCTTAGTTAAGTATTATTTGATAAACTCTCTAAATTTCTCAATAAAAAAGACAAAATAATTTTGTCTTCTTTCATGAGAAAAAAGCCAAAATTATTTGGTAAAATATCGATACCTTAAAATGTGACCTGATACTTACTTATTTAATCGAATAATTAATTCAATTATTCGATTAAATAAATTATCTCGTTTAACCCTCTATGAGCAGAATTTTTGTTTTAAGTTATCTATTCTGTTATCTATTAGTTAGTTAGTGGTCTTAGTTAAGTATTATTTGATAAGGTATCGATATTTTATCAAATAATTTTGGCTTTTTTCTCATGAAAAAAAGCCAAAATTATTTGGTAAAATATCGATACCTTAAAATGTGACCTGAAACTTACACGAGCCTATAGAAAGTTTATGAAAATCCTTAAATCTAAACGCACTTTGAGAAACAATTGTAAACCTTGAAATAACTTTTAAAGAAAATTTGCAAAAATTTCTAAAATGAAAGAACTAATGAGAACAATTCTTTTCTATCATTACCCTGCAACTGGCCTTACTCCCGATACTAGCAAACATAAACGTTGTCCATTCAGCTAATTAAACAACGCACTCGCACCGCACCGGAAATGCATTACAAAAAAAGTCTTCTTTTCACAACATCTTTTGTAGAACTTTTGTAGAACTTTTAAAGAAAATTTTCAAAAATTTCTAAAATGAAAAAACTAATGAGAACAATTCTTTTCTATCATTATCCTGCAACTGGCCTTACTCGCGATACTACCAAACATAAACGTTGTCCATTCAGCTAATTAAACAACGCACTCGCACCGCACCGGAAATGCATTACAAAAAAAGTCTTCTTTTCACAACAGACACAAGACAATTACCATTTGATTAAGGTTTTAGTTTTTAGCTTGTCGAGTTTGAATTTTGAGAATTTTCACTATTGTCACAACTTTATCGAGCGAAAATCGGACCGGCCGATATTCGCGACGCAAGAGGTTTTAACTCAACGCGTACCAATGAAGATCGAGCATCGACGATGATCTAAGCGCAACTGCATTTGAGCAAGCTCGAACACCTAAGTCTCACTTGTTATCGGGCTCGTGCGATACCAATAGTCGCTGAGAGATAGGATGGCTTTAGAAAAAAAAAAAAAAACAAAAAAAATCGAACCGTCGCTTCTACAATGTCTCTTTCGCTTGTATTAACATCGTGCGGAAATTCATCAATTATTTTTAGAAGAAGTAATGAACGGGGATGATGAATGTCGATATAAACAAAACAATTAGTTTGCTGATTGAGAAATTATTTAATTTTTTTTTTTATGATATCATCGATGGACAGGAGCGATAATTATTGCTGAGTAATGTCAATTATCACGGGACGAGTCGGATGTTGGATATGTGATGTGTTCACCAATGTTTTTTTTTTTTTTCTTCTTTTTTGTTTTTACAAGATCGAGATAAGTCGTTACCAAAGTGTAGTTAGACTTAGTTTGTTTTATCGATAACGTATCGCACACCTCGTTGAAACTAATCTATGTTGGGTTACTCGTAAAGTATAAGAATTTGGTATTTTTCGGACAGGTGAAGGAGCAAAAATATCGATGGGAGTTTCTAAAATTTGGAAAAAAATCAAAAATTATGTTATTGGAAGAAAAAAATTGCGCTTAGGAACGTTTCATTGTATTGGTATTAATTGGATTATTTCTTGTGTTGATAATTGTGTATTAGTCGTTAAGATAAAAAATAGTAATTGTTATTGTCAATTAACTATCGGTTTTTTTTTTTAAATATTTTTTTTAATTGCATCCAGAGGAAAAAGGGATTTGAGTACGTTGGGGTGTTGATAAGTTAACAATTTGGTATTTTTTGTATAGATGTGTGGGAACAAATATCGATGGGAATTTCTAAAATTTGTAAAAAATAAAAAATTATGTTATTGGAAGAAGAAAATTGCGGTTAGGAATGTTTCATCGGTATTAATTGAATTATTTTGGGGGTTGATAATTGTGTATTAGTCGTTAAGATAAAAAATAGCGATTGTTATTGTCAATTAACTTTTTTTTAATTCTATCGAGAGGAAAAAGGGGTTTGAGTACGTTGGGGTGTTGATAAGTATAACAATTTGGTATTTTTTGTATAGATGTGTGGGGGAAAAAATATCGATGGGACTTTCTAAAATTAACAAAAAATCAAAAATTAAATAATTGAAAAAATAAATTTTTGTTCGGGGTAATTCATCAATATTAATTCGATTATTTCTATATAGCTAGATATTCAAATAAAAAAATAGCAATTATTATTGGTAATTAACTATCAATTTTTTTAAATTATTTTCGTTCTGTTTCTATAGAGAAGAAAAAGGATTTTGTGTACGTTGGGTTGCTGGTAAGTATAACAATTTGGTATTTTTATTAAAGGTGACTGATAAAAATATCGATACGACTTTCTGAAATTTCAAAAAAAAAAAATACAAAATTACATTATTAAAAAAAGCAATGTTCCTTCACGAAAAATTCATTGTTATTAATTCGATTATTTCTATTCAGCTAGCTATTCAAATAAAAAAAGCGATTATTATTGTCAATTAATTATCAATTTTCTAAAACTATTTTCGTTCTATTTCTATCATATTGATAGAAATGTATAACAATTTGGTATTTTTGTATAGGTGACTGGTAAAAAATATCGATAGAACTTTCTAAAATTTGGAAAAAATAAAAAGTTACATTATTAAAAAAAGAAATTTTCGTTCACGAAAAATGTATCGTTATTAATTCAATTATTTCTATAGAGCTAGAAATTCAAATAAAAAATAGCGATTATTATTGTCAATTAATTATCAATTTTTTAAAACTATTTTCGTTCTATTTCTATCATATTGATAGGAACGTATAACAATTTGGTATTTTTATTATAGGTGACTGATAAAAATATCGATAGGACTTTCTAAAATTTCAAAAAAATAAAAAATTACTTTATTAAAATAAACAATTTTCCTTCACGAAAAATTTATCGTTATTAATTCGATTATTTCTATAGAGCTAGAAATTCAAATAAAAAATAGCGATTATTATTGTCAATTTTTCTAAACTATTTTCGTTTTATTTCTATCATATTGATAGAAACGTATAACAATTTGGTATTTTTATTATAGGTGACTGATAAAAATATCGATAGGACTTTCTAAAATATCAAAAAAATAAAAAATTACATTATTAAAAAAGGCAATTTTCCTTCACGAAATTAATTTGATTATTTCTATTCAGCTAGCGGCTCCAATAAAAAAAAAGCGATTATTATTGTCAATTAATTATCAATTTTCTAAAACAATTTTCATTTTATTTCACGAAGCCAAAGGGTTTTAAGTAAAAGATACGTATACTCGGCAATAAATAAGCTTTTATTTAAATATCTCGTACTTTTTTTGTATACAATATGCTCTATATAATATACCGATCTAATTTTCATTACGTCTAATACGAGGAATTGTCGCGACGAGAATAATGAATTTTCGCACTTAACGTTGCGCCGGAAGTTCAGTGTTCTCGTCGCGACAAAATACTATCGGGCATTTTAAAATACGTCGCGATTTCGTTTTTCTTTTCACTTTAATTCGATTAGCTCCGATCAATGCTTCCTCGATATAATTTTTCGTTTTTTTTCTTCCTTTTTACGAAAAAGAAAAAAAAAAAAAAGCAAAAATAAACACGTAAATTCGGGCTATCGCACTGTCCTTAATATCGTTGAACGAACGAATCGAATATACGTAATCTTTATTTATTTTCTTTCTCTCGTTCGCTATCACTGTTGGATATTTAAATTGCCAAAAAGTTTTATTGTACTATAACGAACGATTATGTTTAATCGACCCTTCGCTCCCAGCTTAAACATTAACTATTTTTCGCTTCGGACACAAATCTCTCTCGTTCCATCGTGATGTTAATTTATTCGATCGATAAAACGATCGATTCGTTTGATTCGTCCTCGATCAAAATTGAAAAATTCTTTCTTTTTTATTGTTGTTATTTTTTTGTAAATTAGCAATTTTTCTTCCAGGCGCGTTTATAAGAAATTAAACGCGCGAATCTCGTCGCTGGTAACGAAGGGCTTTTCGATAATCGAATCGATTATCGATTATAATCCGAGTAGAGAACGAATGAATTTGTCGATATAACAATATTGTTTACTCGAGTGTGCTGGCTATTGTGTTTTTCCAACGCTTCGTCGACGGTACAAAAATCGAGAAAAAAGAATAAAAATAACAATAACAAATTAACGGATGATTGGATTAATTATAAAAAAAATGATTTTTCCTCGTGGAGATTCGATCGTTTTAGTTTTTCTTTTGTTTTTCCTGTTTTATCCTGCGTATCTCGAATTACACAGGCGCAAAATATTCTCAAAATTGATATCTTCCTTAAAAACGAAAAAAAAAAAAAAACAAAATTTGATAATTTTAATATCGCGATAAATTTTAATTGAAAATTGATATTTTTTTTTTTTTTTGAAATTTGTACATTTGGACGAAAAAAAAAAATCTTGTTACAATTACGATCGAATCTCCTTCAATTCCTGCGATAGGATTTTACGATAATATTCACGAAGAATCTCACGGTAACGCATTTTTCTACGCCGATGCGCCAAAATTCTTCATTCGACGATTCGCGTTCGGCGATTATTAGCGATTCTTCGAAACGTTGAAATGATCCTTGGTTATCGTCGTGTTGACGTCATCGTTTCTGGAAGCGTGATAGGAACCTAAGAATATAGAACGCTACGTGCGTTGTCGGCAAATTTTCTCGCGTGTCCAGATGCGTGAGTTTGTGTGTTTTGTGTGTGTGTGTGTGTGTGTGTGTTTTTGTTCATTGGCGAATATAAACAAATTGGAAGTGAATTAATAATGTATGTTCTATAATATAAGACATAGGAATACGTATAACAGGATAAAGTGGGGGTAATATGGACCACCAAAATATTTTTGATCAAAAAACCAAACAAATTTTCCCAATTTTGTTTTTTTAATTTACGTTTCCGGTTAGTACGCCTTACTGAAATGTTTTGTTTATCGTATCGAGAACCCTGTTTATATTCCTCGTGAAATGTTTCAGTGGGTGACGAGCGCGAGATTTAAGAGCTAAATAATAAATTCATTAAATAAAATCGAAAATTGTCAGTTTTTTCTATTTTTTTTTAAAAGAGCGTTTCTTTAAGGTAGTTCTATCGCGAAGGGGCGTATTTTGTGGGGGCAAGCGAGGGGCCTCAAACAAAAAGTCGAAAGACATTATTATTCTTTCCATAACATATATTTATATGGTCATTTACTCATTAAAAGTATTTTATCAAGTAACTTTATTTCTTATAACGTTCGAGATAAATATGGTGGTCGACGACTTTTAGTAAAATTTTGAGTTCGTGACACATTAAAGTATTTTTTGTCATCAGAAAGCTCGACATG
>JAPYZT010002184.1:0-18093 GCA_030522965.1 Tryphoninae sp. A BG-2022a
ATAAAGGGGTGCAGGGAATAACTTCATATTTTTGTAGTTAGAAAGGCTCCTCGAAAGCATCAAACTTTCTCATGAAGAACTTTTTGATTGGACAAATAGTTTCCAAAATATTCAGCTGTTAAGAGTTATGTGGGCCACCCTGTATATGCGAAGCTGTCCTCTTATCGTTAGCCCATAATAAATCAGCTGCAACTCCACAATAGTCTAGTACGAATAGCCATGAGTTGTATTCAAGGCACAAGAGCAGCGCCATTTTTTTTTAAGTTCATTAGACCTCCAAGAACATGCCCTGAAGTTTTCATAAAAATCCCATATGTTTTTTAACCACCAGAAAATGTTGAAAACAACGGTTTATTGGGGTTTATTTATTTGCAATGAGATTAATCGAAAAATGCTTCCTACAAAAGTTATGTGCCATAATGTCCTCTACAAAAAAAGGTCTATGCAAAAATTACGTGACATTGTTAGTTTACCGGTAAATTGCAATTGAACAACGACGCTCAATGCACACACACACATGTACAATAGACACTGTACAACATATGCAGAATATAGTAAAAGATTAAAACAAATTTTGGAAAAAATTAAATTTTTAAGAATTTTCTTGATTTTTATATAAATTTTCGAAAATTCGACCCCCATTGCCCCCTCCCCCCCTTAGCCGCATTACCCAACATTCCAGAATGGTCGAACGCGAGGAGAGTCTTTGACGAGTTGGGGTAACGAGGATCACGGGGCAATGCGGGTCAATAGCCCACGCGTTGAGATATTGACCCTTATTACCCCAACAGTTTCTACTGGCTAATAAACGTATCGAATTTTTACGAAAACTGCAGGACATGGAACCAACAGGAAAAACACCCACAAAAAAATTGGTACGGCTCTTGGCGTCTTTGAATATAAGTCAATCATATTTTTGTATCTTCCGACCGGACTAACAATATCCGATTCGTGCCGCAACAAATATCTTCTAATCACTTCCGTAAAGGTTATGAACGATAAAAAAGTATTCCGGATAAAGATTATATACATGCTCCGTGATCCCTTCCAAATATAAACGCGTTATGGACGTATGGACAATATTTCTCTATACGGCGTAACGGATACGGCAAGTGTCATTGCGCAAGGGATTAATCCGCTTGTGCATTTGCCTTCCAGCCAACTGACGATTTCTGGATAATATATAAGCCGATTATCTTTGGCCAAGCAGCTTTGGCGATAGTTAAACATCTATATCGAGATTGTTATAATTGGCCGAATAATCGAGATGGATAATGTAATTTACCACAATGCATTAACGGATATTCTCCGTCTAAGCATATGGATAGACATGCACCGGGCTGCACTGTATCAATACGCAATCAGCTCACGATCAATTAACCGCCCCACCACATCCCTTCGACCTCCATTCCTGTACTACGTGCGTACGTACGAAAATACACGCAACTCGATTAATGGATATTTGTTCAATTTAACAAAATCAGTTATAATTAGCTAATGGGATGCGTTTATTTTGAAATGTTGATGACTTAGGGTGCAATCTAAATGGTTATCGCGTTATGAGACCACCGCGAGTAGAATCCAAAAATAAAACGCCTCCACGTAATCGCATTCTCGCTCCTCTTTTCTTGGATGTAGGCAATCGGATCACTATGCGTAACGCACTGGCAAAAGTTCCAGCACGATGAAGCCACGCTACCTACACTATACATAGAATTACGCGTGGATGCAAATTTGTTTACCCATGGCTGGACTGTTAGCCGCACGAAAAGTGTCTCAATACGCGAAAGTGCGCGATTTAAGTCCGGGCACTTGTTAAATCTTGTACGACATATCAAAGTTTATCGAGACGAGTCAAATCTCGTTGGATTGTTTTATTGCTCGGAAAAAAACGGGTATGACGATGAAAAAATTTAGGCAAAAAAAGAATTATGTGTTTAATGCACGCTCGCTCGATATTTGGGGTCCGTTTCGTAATTTCTCTTGGAGGCCTCGACATCAGTAGAGCAGAGACGGCGAAGGTAATATCCAGTAAGACGATTTAACGTTTACGTTGTTTTTTTTTTCGACGATTGCGCGATCTCGGCGGGTCAACGAAATCAACATTTTACATCGGTGTAATATGCTCGTAATTCGTCCTTCGCGATGCCAGAGAATCGCCGCGGACCGTCGAACAATATGAAATAATAATGATTATTAAACTATAATAATAACGAATTAATCTTCGACTGTCCGTCACAATCGGCCGTTGTTCCATGAGAGCGAGAACGAGGGAGAGGGAGTGAGGCGAGCACAGGTACATGGAAAGAATGATTCGAGACAACTTTGAGAGTGCACGCCCTCCTTTCTACGATAACATTGGACGCTCTTGGCGGACTCGCCAGGACGTATCTCTTCCGTCTCGCAGCCGTTGTTTCTCGAGCAAGAAGCTCATGGTGGGAGTGCTGCTCCGAGCGCTCCCAAATTCTCGCGAAGAAGGGGTCGAAAAAAAAATCGTACACGTCCACGGAAGACCAAGAAGTGGTATAAAAATGGTCGAATTCGTGCTTCGAATCATCAGTCGAACAGCAACAGTCAGTAGCAACAGTTCTAGTCGAACTTATCTTTTTTCTCAAACGAAAAAACAACTCTTTAACCAAAATCAACATGTTCAAGTTCGTACTTTTGGCTCTCGTTGGATGCGCAATGGCCGCACCTGCGCCGAAGCCTGGTTACCTCGCTGCTGCACCAGCTGCATATCACGTTGCTGCTGCACCCGTTGCGGTTGCTCACAGCGTTCCAGTCGCTACGAGCTACGCCAACACCTACAAAGTGGCCTACAAGAGCCCCGCTCTCGTAGCTGCTGCGCCTGCGGCTTACACGACCTACGCTGCGCACGCTGCACCAGTTGCCTACGCCGCACACTCAGCACCAGTTGCCTACGCCGCACACTCAGCACCCCTTGCCTACGCCGCACACCCAGCTCCGGTTGCCTACGCTGCGCACGCAGCTCCGGTTGCCTATGCTGCACACTCCGCGCCTCTGACCTACGCAGCTCACGCAGCACCACTCGCATACACCAGCTACGTTCATTAAGGAACATGAACGTCTCTTTTAAATTGTCCATCGTACACACTCTTCGGCCAACGCACAAAAAAATTTATTATCAATAAAAAAATGCATTTATAAACCTGAAATCTCATATCTTGAATTTTATTCAGTTTAAGATAAGAAACCGATTCCCTTGGTCGATAATAATAATTTCCTGCAGTCGATGTTTCTTAAACTCAAGGTGCTGAAGAATTGGGCTCGACTACGTTAGTTGTTTCCATTTTTCGTACTTCTTTTTTCTTATTTGTCATTTCTCCTGCAATCTCATTTGTGTTTGGAAACCTTCGTTGCACTTCGAACTAAGTGAATACAGAACGACGCCGCTGTTCTTGTTTAAAAGTAAGTACAGATAAAGAGAAATAAAAAACACATAATTCTGGATCAACAACGCGACGGTAACGCCCTGTTCGACGAAATCCAAGGTAAGCTACTGCACGCGAAACAAGCATCGCTACAGAATATAACCCACATATTCACAGCGCTTATGTTATTTCAATGAGTTCTCAAGGAAATCAGAGCCTTGCTCTCAGATTCGGTTCAACTCTTTAGGCACTCGCTGTATTGTAAGATAGTCGCCGGTTTCAAAATTTGCACTCTCTCAAGAAAACTAAAAGATTGAATACAATTGCCACGTCCGAGGATAGTGACAGGAAAGTCGAGTCAAATGTCGAGCTAACGACGACTCCTTTTATTGTTCGGCGAGGAAAAGGTGATCTATGGACAATGAAAATAGTGGGTTCGTTGGCTGAGAAACCTCGAAAAGTCTTGTTAGTTTCGGTGGAGACATTAGTATAATAATAATAGGGAGGTTTGGCCTAATCACGTGTCTTCAATACATTTATTGATTCGAAATTCCCTTGTTAGTAAATGCTTTTAATTCATGACACAGGTTTATTATACGATCTTCAAATACCTTCTTGGAGATGGGTCGTACTTTTACTCGTTGAATTAATAATGTTGCGTTTGGGCTTCTTGCCTTAGAATTTTGATTATTGTTCGCACCAAACGGGAGAGAAATATCTATGAGCACAGTTTGGTCTGCGGGTCCACAGGCGGATTAGCTAGTTCGTCCGTCTTTCACATTTTGGGGCGACAACTATTCTGTTTGACAGTGACGTGCTTTCTTTTCTTCTGGGATTATAGATCTCAGGGGGTATAAAGAGAGATCGAGTGTTAGTTTGATGTGTGAAAGTTGGGCGTTTTGGGTACTCTCATATTTTGGGGAAAGATATTGTATCCAACTCCAACTATGAAGTCAGGATACTCCGGGTGTCAGCCAATAAAATTCAAATATGACAAATTATGTTGAAACAGATATTTTATTAAACGATGTTGAGCATATTACGACGATTCGTGTAATAAATAAGAATGGCAAAAAGTCAAATGTCAATTTCGTTGCTTAATGGACGAGGGCTACAGGTGCAATTGCGTGATGAGTTTTGACGATCGGAACTGCGCTGTAGTGGTTGGCGTAGCTGGTGACCGGTAGGGCGTGAACAGCTGCGACTGGAGCGGCGTGTACAACCGGGGTGTGAGCGATGAGCGGTGCCGTCTTGACGATTGCGGGCGCGGGATGAGCCACGACCTGGTGAGTCGTCTTGACAATCGGATGGGCGGCTACGAGAGGAGCAGCGACAACGGGCGAGGTGTGAACTACGTGATGAGCCGGTGCAGCAGCAAGAACCGGCACCGCTTTCACAACCGGAGCTCTCAAAGTGCCTGATGAGTAGCTCGAAGAGACGTGCACCGGATGTGCAACTGCTACCGCGGGCGAAGCTGCCACGACTGGTACAACGAGGCCTCCCGGAGCACCAGAAACTGAAGCCACGAGGGCAACGACGCTCAATAGGACGAACTTGTACATTTTTCTAGATGAGAATGTGGTATTTCCCGGAATCGTTTTGGTTCTTGACCGACTTGTCGTGTCGGTGGTGCAAAAACGAATGATGGTTCAGCACAAATCTTCCAAGCTTTATATATTGGCTGGTTGACCCTCGAAATAAGTCTCGTGTACGCTGTGCACACTTGTTGTAATGAGGCGTGTGTAACATAGTCGTCAATCTTCGGGTTGGAGTCTCGAGGTTGACCGGGCTCTTAGCCCGAGGGCTTGAAATTTCGAGGCTTCTGGATCCATTCTGCTTCTCTTCTCTTTCACCTTCTTCACCGTAAAAACCGTGCATTATGAGAGACATATCCCTCGAGGCTTTCTCTAGTCATATTGAATATTTGATAATGGTCTTAGATAATTAATACGGTGAAGTATCTGACCAAGATAAAGATGTCAAAGACATTTCAGCAACGAGAATCATTTCTGACATAGAAAGAATTAGGTATTGCGTATGCGAAAAAAAAATCTCCCTCATTATAAAAACTTCCCCACGAAATTATTAAAAATCATATTCATCGTGAATATCATAAATTCGGGACTATTAATTTTCGATAATTTATTGAAAGTCATACGAGCGGTTTATGGTAAATCGAATGCTGCAGCCACTAGATCGATTAATCTTCGATCGACGATGCCAAACGTGTCGCCCCTCTTTCTCTCTTTCTCTTTTTTTCACTGTCGCTCTCTCCGATCTTGCCACCTCTTTAAGAGTTTTTTTGAAATGGATTTCTTCCTCTCGTGCATACGCACACACAGCGTGTGAGGTCTTAGCTCGTTTGGTTTCGTTCCACTTTCGTTCACGGCAAGATAACTACTCTCTTGTGTATTATACTTTGCGCAATTCGCATACGAAAATCGGTATCTTCCTTCATTTTATACTTTTTCGTGGTTAAACTGGTTCAGAGAATTAAGGCGATCAGCAGGACCATGACGTAGGAGCGTTGGTAACTCGAAACAATTCTTACGCTGGAACCTTACACTCATTTATTTAGTATATAAATCTTCCACGCTTGGTCGATCAATTTTTCTGAAAATAAACGTCGATTGATAATCGAGAATGACTCGGGGCAATGAAATCCTCGATAAAATCTTTCATATATAACTCTGTAACTGAATTAAAAACAATTAGAGCGATCGATTGTACACAAGTTCACCAACTCGAGTCAACCTCCCAAAGAACTGCATAATAATTGAAGATTTCCAAGCGCAGACAAATGTCGATGACTCGCGATGTAACATTCTACAAGAATAATACAAACGATATTTCTTCTGTCCAAACGAGCGGGAGGGTGCTGTAAGCGAGAGAGGGGGGGGGGAGAAAAAGAGATTTATTTTTGAGATAAATAAGGATCGGAGAGCCTCGCCTCAGCCTTGATCCACTCACGGGGCTCTCATATATTTCACGCAAGTTTCGATCTCATCTGTCTTTTTTACGGTGAGCTCCGAGGTAAGCACCGGACACTGCCACTTTATACGAGTACATACATGTATGTGTGCCTATGTGTTCGTGGGTGTTCGCTCTATGGTTACATACGAGAGATATATGGCCTAACGAATATATGTATATGCAAGCATTTTCACTTTCGTCAGAGGAATCAACAAACTGGTCGCTACAGCCCCTGTCGTTGTATAATATCTGTATTTACACATTACATATGTATTACATCTATGTGCTAAGGTATATATCGGCCTAAGTAAACTCTCGTTGAACGATGAATCAATATAAATCGAGTTCGAATTAGCATAAAGCCGAATATACTTTAATAAGCGACGAATTTTTGAAAGTAACGATCTAGTGGAAAGGACAGAAAAATACGAAATGTCAATTTTCATTCGTGATAAAAAAAATGATAAATTTTTGTTTAATCCTTTCTCTTATCGACTCGGTTGAATACTTTTGTGGCTGTTGGGTTTTTAGTCTGATACATATCGTACGTACTACGCCGGTATTTACATTTGCACGTCGTTAAACGTTGTTGTCGTAATGCAGAACACTTTTCTTTTTTCAAATTCAAAAATCGTGATTTTTTTCGTCATCGTTGGCAGTGGGGTATCGCTCTGATTATGTGGACACAGACGCGCGTATATTTTTTCTCACACGTGTATGTATCATCTCAATGAAGATATCCACCGTAGCCGTGACCGTAGCTATATCCGGAGTGTCCAAGCGATCCGTAATGTCCGAGGGAGCTGTAACCGGAGTGTTCCAATCCTCCGTAGCCCAAACCGTAACCATAGCCATGGCCATAGCTCAGCGAGGGTGCATATCCGTAACTATGGCCATAACTCAGCGGAGATGAATAAGAGATCGCGGGCGCAGCGTATGCGACCTTCGTTACAACGGGAGCAACCGCGACTTTGGTGATTGCCGGAGCGGTATAAGCGACCTTGTAGGAATACAATTTATGACTAGTAACATTTATACAATTATACGGAATAAAAACAAATTGTTTTTTGAAATCCAGTTGACTCGTCTTGGGATTAATTAGTCTCTTAGCGATTCAAAAATCGATGAGATTGTGCGGAAAACGTTGATGACAGTTGGTACATACCTTGTAGGTATTGGCGTAGCTAGTGGCAGGTGGATTGTGGATATATTGAACAGGCGGGAGATGTCCCACTACGGTGGTGTGACCAAGACCCCCGTGTCCATAGCCATATCCAGAACCGTAGCCGTATCCGGCGCCGTAGCCGTAGCCCGCGCCGTATCCCGCACCGTATCCTGCGTAAAGTCCAGGCCCCGTGTAACCGGTAACTCCACCCGCGGAAGCGTACGCTACCAAAGCGAGAAGAAGGATCTACGTACGAGAAAATGAATTCGTGCGATTGGAAAAATCTCATTAAAGAAAAAAACACAATTTACGAATGAAATTATTGAAATCGAACCAACGAATCTGAAACTCACCATCGACTTAAACATGTTGTAAGATTGTATTTGCGCTACAGGTCGTGGAAGTACGATAGACTGACTGAACGTTAGTCCAAGGGAGTCTTTATATACCCTGTTTCACGTATAGACGAGAGAGTCTCGTAAAACAAGCCAGGAAAAATCAGGTAAACACGAGGGGGACATAGAAATAGAGAATGGCCGAAGAGGCGGAGTAAAAAGGATGTGAGAAAAAACATTTCCCCCTCGGTTAAGACCGCGAGATGAATTTGTGACAGCGTCGCTCAACGATACGTAGGTACGAAATACATATTTACACGTGGAAATAAATATGCATTCGTATTAGTTGTCGAGGATAAAAAAAACGCCTCGCGGTATTAGCGTGTAATAATAAAAATAATCATCATTATGATACATCTACGATTTGCTCGTATCGACGTGTAAAAGTACATATCTATATAGAAAAACGTAAGCAGGGGGCTCGACGTTGAACTATCCATCGCCGATGGGAGCTTGGTCCTTCCAGGTAGCCTGACGCTGTCAAGGATATTTCGAGTCATGCTCTATGGAAGTATCGATCGCTCGTAGATCGATCGCGTTTGCGGGGATAACCGATGATCCGCGGCGCGTTATTTCTTGCGTGAAGAGCTCACACCGAAGAGGCTTTCGCGTCAATGGTGCACGACGACGAAGGACGAAGCCATTATTGGCTGTATTGTAAGACAGGCATTAAATATATGTGGGTGTGTATGTGTTTATGTGTGTGAGTATAACGTGAGAAAAAAGAAACGACACGAAGGCACACGAGGCGTACCTTGAGACAACGAGAGAGTTTCGTGTTTGTCGGTGGATGTCGCACAGTGCGAACGGTGCTGTCGGTGAATACGGGCGGGATATACGCTCGTATATACACGTATATAAGTATAATTACGCACGGGAGCGTGTATCCCGCACGTCGACACCGAACGAGCCACAGGATTTCTCTGTTTCTCTCTTCTGGCCTAATGGTACGTCAACCGTGAAGATATTCTACGGGGGGACCCACGCGAGGCCTCGTCCACCAGGTGAGGCGACACCTTAGACAAACACGCACGCGAATAACGCGATAGGAAAGTCATACGCTCCGTAATCAAAGCCAGATTTTGCTCGGTCAAAAAATATGGCGAAAAATTCTTCAATAACGATTTGATGAATTTAATTAATTGCTTTTAAATTAATCAAAACAGCTGCAGAATATTCTTGGGATACTTCGATTATTAAATTAAATGTCTCTCCAATTACTCTTCTTAATCCTCGACAATGACGTCCATCCTTTGTTCGCTGCGATACGTCTTATGATTAATCAGGAATTGTGGTCGATACCGGAAGGACATTAAAAGGAATTCGATGTAAATTGGTCCCTGGAATCGACGTTCCACCTGATTACATTTTTTATATCGCAACAGGACGTGAGATCTGGTTGACCGTCAGGACTCGATCAAAGAGTTGGACTCTATTATTAAAATTATTATATCTGTATATATAGCAAGTGAGCATGTTGTTTATCAACGATTCCGGGTAATATATACGTATTTAAGAATATGAAGCAATTTCACGGTGAGTAAGTAAGTCCACGGTAATATTGTGCACTCGTTTTCTCGTACTCCGTTGAGGTCGTGTCTGTTGAACGCGGGTACTAAGGACGACAAGATTCCTACGATCATCGCACGGATGGTCTCTACACCTAGCTCTCCAACGGAATTATGGGAAAGCGAAATGTAATATTATAATAATATATCGAGGACTCGCACAACTACAAGAGCGTGAAGCGAGGGATCGATGAAATCGGTGGAAAGAAAAATATATATGTAATTATTCCATACACACGAAGCTAATATTGCGAAGCTTCTTTTGTTAGTACGAAACAGGCCACGTATACGATATTCGTTCGATTATTACGTATTGCCCAATCGTCCAACGTACGCTCCGATGTTTTTTTTTATTCCAACTATAATTATTACGACCATGAAAATAATTTTGATTTCTATGAACCGTGAACTTTGACCCCGTGTCATCCTCGTTGTTTTGTAATAAATGATAAAATTTTGAAGGCGTTAGTGGTTTTTTGTCCAATTAATTCGAACGTTTATAATACAGGTTGTTGTTTGTTTCTTTATCGTCTGATTGTTGTACAGATAGATGCAAATTCTAACTACGTTGCGAGTGAAGAACTATCGTGCGTTACCGCGTATGTTCCGACAGCCGAGTTATGCAAGGTTGCGGAGCACAGCTCGAGGAGAGATCTCTCTCATGGGAGAACGATCGAGTGATCGTTGGTGCGGGAATGAAATGACTCATAGGAAGAAGAAAAAAAGAATGAACGAGAGTCGTAACGAGTTTTGTAAAGTGATATAAAAGCCGAGAGAAAAACGTAAAGAAGTAATGGTGGGTATTATCGATCGGATAATCTTTGGCTTCTCTCTAATGATACATTCGTTCGTTCTCTCACAATCCTAGTAGAATAACTCAATATACGACCGGCGTACAATGACGCGCCATTATCCAATTAAGTTGCATCGAATCACCCGAAATGTCACAATGGAATAAAATTCCGACTTATTATTCAATTATTTACGAACGATCGATTATCGTAGAAATTCTGCACGACGAGAACAACACGCGTACACGTCAACTTTATTCGTTATCGACATAGAACATTGTTAATATTCACAAAAATTCAACACGAAGGACGATATCGGGACTATGTGACAATTTTTGTTTTGTTTTTTTTTGTACAAACCTTAAATTTTACAGCTATAATTATTATCGATAGAAAGAAAAAAGGAAATATGTAAACCGCGAGGATACACCGAAATATTAATTTCTGAAATATTCGCGGTGGTTATTGTTGTTGTTTTTTTACTACGTTGATTCTACTTGTCGTCTCCCTCGCCCTCTTCCTCCTCGTCGAATTCGCCGTCCTCATCTGCCGCGGCGTCTTGATATTGTTGATACTCCGAGACGAGATCGTTCATGTTACTCTCTGCCTCGGTGAACTCCATCTCGTCCATACCTTCCCCGGTGTACCAGTGCAAGAAAGCTTTGCGTCGAAACATCGCGGTAAATTGTTCGGAAACTCGCTTAAACAATTCTTGTATCGCTGTCGAATTGCCAATGAAAGTGGCTGACATTTTTAAACCACGTGGTGGTATGTCGCATACCGCGGTCTTGACGTTGCTCGGTATCCACTCAACGAAGTAGCTGCTGTTTTTGTTCTGAATATTGAGCATCTGCTCGTCGACTTCCTTCATCGACATTCTCCCGCGAAAAATCGCCGCTACAGTGAGATATTTGCCGTGTCGCGGATCGCAAGCCGCCATCATGTTTTTAGCGTCGAACATTTGTTGCGTCAATTCTGGTACTGTCAGAGCGCGATATTGTTGAGAGCCTCGTGACGTCAAAGGAGCGAAGCCTGGAATGAAAAAGTGCAAACGCGGAAAAGGCACCATGTTTACGGCCAATTTTCGCAAATCCGCGTTCAATTGTCCGGGAAAACGAAGACACGTTGTGACGCCACTGAGTGTCGCACTGACGAGATGATTGAGATCGCCGTACGTGGGTGTCGTTAGTTTTAGAGTACGGAAACATATGTCGTACAACGCTTCGTTATCGATGCAGTAGGACTCGTCCGTGTTCTCGACCAGCTGATGGACCGACAGGGTGCAATTGTACGGTTCGACGACAGTGTCTGATACCTTTGATGAAGGAGAACTTAAGGTTGATTAGGGCACAAATTTAATTACATCGATTCGACTTATTTTATTGATCAAATTCGAACGATTAATTTACTTTTGGGGATGGGACGACGCTGAAAGTCATCATTATTCTGTCTGGATATTCTTCGCGAATTTTCGATATGAGGAGCGTACCCATACCCGCCCCGGTACCACCACCCAGCGAGTGGGTCATCTGAAACCCCTGCAGGCAATCACAGCTCTCCGCCTCTTTTCTCACAACGTCCAACACCGAGTCGACGAGTTCGGCACCCTCTGTGTAATGACCCTTGGCCCAATTGTTTCCCGCGCCGCTCTGACCGAATACAAAATTATCAGGACGAAATATCTGTCCGAAGGGGCCGGATCGAACCGCATCCATGGTTCCTGGCTCGAGATCTACGAGAATGGCTCTTGGCACGTATTTTCCACCGGTCGCTTCGTTGTAATAAACATTGATACGCTCCAATTGCAAATCCGAATCGCCATGATACGTTCCCGTCGGGTCGATGCCATGCTCGTCCGATATTACTTCCCAGAACTTTATTAATAAGGAAGAAACATATTTTTAAATTCTGTCTCGATTGCCTAATTGTTAATTATCATTGTTTATTTATGGTGGAAAAGAAACATCGAGTCGTTGTTAAATAAATATGTTCGCTTCACCTTCGCACCGATCTGGTTACCGCACTGTCCTGCTTGGAGATGAGCAATCTCGCGCATCTTTACTTTCTATCTTGTACGTTAAACTTTATCACCGAATGACACAACGATTCGATACGGAGTAATTATTATTTTTTTGTCGAACAAAAAGTCGAAAGGAATAAACGAGAGGAACAAGGCGCGAGGAAGGGATCTTCTCGACGGATTTTCACTGCGAGTTGAGATTACGAGAAGACCACCTAAATAAATGAATGCGTTTTACACACAACTAGTCGTCTGTTGTTTATCGCGCTCCTAGGAAACACACAATTTCTTCTGCACTTTCTTATAAATTTCGGCACAGTCGAGTCTTCCCTGGAATTATCGAGCCATGAAAATAAAGAGATAAGAAAGAAATACGATGCATTTTTTGCCTTATGCAACGCCACCACACATACTTTCATGTCTCATGTGTTATACAGTTCAACTTCCCATCGAAGCCTATTCTTTTTTTTCTTGGTCGACTCCTCCACACTCCTTGACAGAGTTCTCAAACAATTATCCGTACATATAGTCTAGAAACTTCAGAAATAATTTAAACTTATTGTAATAAGACATATCAGCACTTGGACAGATTTTCCCAAACTACAATAAATCGATTTGCACAAGGTTGCCTTCTCGTTCGTCGAACCCCAAATTGGTTAATTAATGTATTAACGAGCCCCAACGGGAATATTACAGCCACATTTCCGGAGCTTGGCAATTTCTTAGCAGTCGGTAAAAATTCGAGGGACATCAGCCAATGAACCGACGGCCCTCTAAGGGCCATCGCATAATTATGATTGTTTCCTGTAATAATAGGATCAACGACACCGGCCGGAAGACGGGTCATCAAAGTACGGGGACAAGGCGTATATTGATCACGTGCTCTATGAAAGGGTTTGTAGGAGCGAGAGTTCTACACGTGTTGCGGTCATCTTGGTTCACATTATGCGATGGTCAGTGTACCCAAAACGTGGCTAATTGCGTGGTTGTGCGTCCAGTATATACACACTCCCTTCCATTTTGGCAGCATCTGTTTGTGAACATTCCACGTGGGTCTCATCGTCCGCCAACAGTATTGTAGCACCCTCGACGTATGAAAGCTGCCTAATAACGTCATCAGCGACAGCTTCATCGAAACTTTGGTGCTGACATTACAAAGCCTCTTGTTGCCACACGCGCGGACGTAAACCTATTTGCTTGAGTACATTATAGGGCGCATTATACACGTGCAATATGGACAAAAACAATACCCGTTCCCAAGCAGAAATTTAATCGGGTTAACGATTAGCACGGATCAAGCGTGTCACAATGTTTGGTACCTAACGTGAACCTAACGTGAACGTCATCAGAGATAGCTATGGGTTAGAACCCATAGCTGTCTCTGGTAATCTCTGATGACCAGAGATGACGAAGCGGCTTTAATTTTATGTAGGTGATTGAAATAAGGGCAAGGTGCAAGAAGTTTGAAAATCGCGCCAAAAAATAAGAAGTGGTATGGAAAAATCGGAAAAAATCAATGTTTGGATTTTTAGAATTTATGACATTGTAGATAGATTTGTTTCCAGCACATATGGAGATATGTAAACCGCTGATGACTGAATTCTGCTTAATTTTCTTAAAAATTCAAAAATCTCGAAAAAAATTTTCAACTTTTTTCACTCGGCCCTGCTCAAGTTTCTGCTCAACTTTTTATCCTTGGGAAACATATACGGAAGATTCTTAAACCTAATAAGGGCACAAATAATTTTAAAAACAAATTTGTGGTGATGAGGAAAAGAACTTTATTCAACAATCTAATTCGCCAGTTGTTGCGACTCGTGTGAATGTTGTTCCGTTGTTTGCGATCGTAGAAGAAAAAAAAATCATGGCAGGTGATGAAGTAGAGACCAAGGCGCAAGGTGGCACCATCGCTCAGTCAGTGAATCGTAGAGAACGTCGCGAGTGATCCGTCGTTCGTTCGCAAAGAGAAAGGAACTCGTCGCGATTCGATAAATCGATCGTTGGTAAAAAAAAATGATCCTGCGTCGATACCGATCTCTCTATAATCGAGCAAGTCGCGACGAAGAAAATACCTCCTTTATCGTCGGATTTTGAGATCGAAGCATTCCCTTTCTCCACATCGATCGTGACGTTGATTTTTCGATAGTCATTGTTTCATAGCAACGTTTCCCTGGCGACACCGGCTGCCGTATGAATTCCAACCATTATTCTTGTATTTGATGTATGTCGTGTGTTCGTTGTTGTTCCATGGGCCTTTCGTTACGACGTTTTAACGACGTGCAGCGATGATTGGAGCGTAAGGACTGTAAGCTGCAGGAAGGGCCGAGTACGCGTAAGGTGCTGGTGCGGCATATGCAAGCGGGGCTGCTCCAGCAACGTAGGGAGCTGCGTAGGCGTGATTGATCGCATGTGCATTGTAGCTACTGGCATACGTTCCAACCGTGAGAGCCGCCGGCACAACTGGGGCTAATCCCGCTGAACACGCTGCCACAAGGGCGAACAAGAAAAACTAAAAACACAAAAACAACAAATCAAAATAATATTAATGAGAACGAGCGAATTTCATTTGTTGAAAAATATTTTAAAAATTGCGTAAATGAATATTGGAAAATCGACGATGAGCTTACCAGGCACTTGGTCATCATTTTGTTGATTTTGGGGTGGGGTGGTTGGTTTGGTTTCGCTGCTAAAACTGCGATGCCATGGTAGCTCATCATCGTGGCTTATATACCCGAGTTGATTTCATCCATCGACAAAGAACACCGAAGAAATCATCGGTTATCCCCACACTAACCCTCATTCTCCCCCTTCTCCTTCTCCTCCTTCGTCCATTCCACGCCAAATAGGTGGTGGATCATACTACTCGCGTGTTACTCGAGTTGCACGTACCCGTCACCCCGCGTTCACGGATCCTTCGATCGCACTCTCGTGCATACTAGATGGCCTCTCTTTACTCGATGTTGCACACCAAGAAACGTAAAGACCACGCCCGATTGGTCATAACCATCAACCCCTCTAGCCCCGGTTTCATCGCGCGCACACACACGCACGTTACGAGGAGCTTCGACCCGTGGCAAGGTAGACACTCGGCGAAGCGAGTGTGATTTTTTTTAACGAAATCCCGAACGCCCGTGACTCGTTTACTAATGCATATACATATACCATGGGGAATATGTAGAAAGAGATTGCCCATTATGTTGAAAAGTTGTACATCGTACTTTGGCTCTGCTGCAAGGCCTACATACGAGACAACGTGGTCACGTAGTTTGAACGGCATTGAACGAAGCGATCGAACCGAAATCTGGAATCGATCGTTAATCAGCTGACGTTTTTCGATTAGAAGTTTTACGCTTTTATTCAAGCGAGTCAAATTTTTCTTGATCTTTTTTGAGTCTGGGTTTGGGATTGATGTTTTTGATTAGAAGTTTTATGCTTTTATTCAAGCGGATCAAACTTTTTCTGATCTTTTCTGGGGTCGAGAGAACTCGAGCTTTTAATGTCGAATTTTCTTATTTGTATTTTTCGTTTGGACGAATACTTTCAATTTTTTCGTAATCGTGGTATTATTCGTGGCGTTTCATCGAGTGCTTGTCGTGTAACGTGTCCACGATGGTTCGACCAATTTCATTCCATTCGGCACACGTACGCTCGAAGTTAAGATTGGGCTTCTCGACGAGAACGGGGCTATGCCGGAAAACGAGGATGGTTTCACTTTTGACAAGTGCGCGTACGAGAGAGAAGGAGAAAGGGGTCCTATATACGTCGTATCCCTGTAAAATATATTGGGCAACTTCGCCCTGGTTTCCGTACGGATTTCACATTCCGATTTCTTTGAAATTCGTTGGGAGCGATGGTCGTTCGAATTTGAAAAATCTTATTCGATCAATGAAACTTTCTACCTTCGCCTCTAATTAACTACGATCATCGATAAGACTTATATCGATAAGGAGACGTATAAATTGGATCGTTAAGTCGAAACGATTAAAATGCGTCGCGAGCCTCACGATAACCATAAGTCTCGGACGATCCTACCTAGAAAGAATAAGAATCGTGCCATCGCACAATCGAGAATCGTTTCAACGTTTGATTCTCGATTAGCCGCGACGAGCTTTCGCTCTATTTAAAATTGCAAACTGGTACGTGCGTATCTCTTCAGATCGAACGAATTTTATAATCGGCAGAGTTAAATACGTACGATGGATTTTTTTTATTGTACGTATTTATAGCAATTTGGCGAGGGAGAAAGAGACAGCGTGAGACTTCGCTGCAAAAAGCGTGATGCGACTTAAGCTCTGACGTTCATCCTTCTTCTGACGTGCTGCCGGACAAGGGCAACCCCGCGGGGCTCTTGACCACAGACGTATTCCCCTTCGATATATTTTATGGGAACCTACCTATCTCTTTTTCCCCCCTCGTTCAAAATACAAGTATAGCTATATATATATATATATATATATGTGTGTGTGTGAACGGGTGGTGGTTGAGCAGGATGTTCGTCGAGGTCGCCGGGCACGTTTCTGTACAGTCTGGACACTTGATCGAGATCTCGAACCCCCCTCGGACTCTCGACTCAAGTGGTGGGAAAATTGAACTATAGATTCGTACCGATCTAACATTGTCGAGTGATAAGAGCTTTTTTTTCGTCAAGTACAAATCGTGATTGTTTTTTCAAAATATATTCTTAGGGAAAATAAATGAATAGATAAACAAAATTTGAAGGATGACCGATGATTGCTTTTTCACTGTGGGATGCGACTGTTTCTGAATGGCATTTCTGGTTGGTTGAAAAGTTCATCTAACTAGAAGGATACGTACAAGAACGTGGGTGTCATTGAGAGAACGTTATTGGAAAAAACAAGTTTAATAGACAACGAAAAGTTTGACTACGTCATACCTTGTACTAGATTTAAGTCTTGAATGAATCATACGACAATTCGATTTGAGTTCGTTCGAGCGTGAGCGGAACGTGGACATACAAACAGAGAGGATTTTACTTATTATACGTACACATCGATAAGCTAATAGAAAAGGATTATTGGCCCCTACGCAATTTAGATATACAGTTAATCAATGTAATAATCTAATGACAATATGAGGGAAAGGGACAGCCAGACACGGTGGACGTAGCTCGCTCATTGAGTTAACCTCAGGAATAACGTTCAATACTACGTCGAGAAGTTTCATAGAATAAAATCGACCTGTCAACGACAGAGAACGCAACCTCAATTCCCACTCTTTATTGCAACTGAAACAACTCGGATCTTAAAACAATCGACCCGCTCCCGCAAAATTCCACAATTCAATTTTTCCCAAAATTGAAAACAACGATTGAAGAAAAATCAACGAAATATGAAAATTATTAGGTCTTTATAATTCGTTGAATAATTTCATCGAAATAAAAGCCCTGAAACATCGGGGAAGAATGTAAACGATAATTGTAGGATTAAAAAAATGGAATTTTATTCAATGCAAAAAGAAACAAAAGTGAGAATCGGTGGCGTTTTGGGGAGTCCATGCGTTTTTGTATTAACCGAGGATCGGAGCAGCAAAATTTCCTGCATATGCGGTCTCGACGAGACCAGCCGGAGCTGCATAAGGGCTGTAGGCGAGACGAGCGGGTGCAGCCAAGTATGGTGCAGCTACAGCAGGAGCGGCGACGTAGGGAGCTGCTGGAGCGATGTACGGCGCAGCAGCAACGTACGGAGCTGCGAGAGTTCTGGTGTTAACGTCGATCCTCGAAGCGTGCGGTGGAATATTCTGGGGAACGGCTTTGGCATATCCAAAGACCG
>JAPYZT010002185.1:0-18276 GCA_030522965.1 Tryphoninae sp. A BG-2022a
GTGTCGGGCTCCTGTTGCGTATGTACCCGGAGGTTGGACAGGACATGGGGAAGGGGGCGTTGTATTGGGGGGGGGGGCAAAGTCCGTCAAGGGATCGCTCCCGTCCCTCTTACCTTCTCATCAACCATCTCCTCTATACCCCGATTGCCCTCTGTTCGATATCCACGCTTAGCCTCTTCTCTACTGTTCCATCTCTGTCTGACTTTCGTTAACTAGCTCGACTCGTTGTTACTGTCCTCCTCGTTGTCGTCTTCGTCGTCGTCGTCGTCGTCGTCGGTGGCGACGTCGTCGTCGTCGTCGTCGTCATCATCAGGCGCTATATATTCTGCGATATACACACGGTAGAACGCCCGTCTCTGATTACAGTTAGTACAGTCTGCTGGTCTAAACCTACCGCTGCTCTCTCTCCATAACGCGAGTGACGTGGTTATGTCGAGGCCACGTGTGTCCCAGGATGACCAAGAGATTCGGATGGTAACTAAACTCGACGTTGCAACTACCCCTCCTCGCCCTCGGCCACTGGTATCGGGGATGTATGGATCATGAACACGCGAAGGGTGTATACTATACGTGTCGGTGCTGATCGATCCACACATAATCGGGATATTCCGTCTAACACTCGTGTCTCTCGGTAGGTGTTTGTAGTTATGTCGTAGGTATAGTCTTGTAGGATGTCTCTCTGTACGGGGGTTGAGGATACGAAGGAATCGCGAGATCGAGAATAGGTGTCGAGGTTCGGACCTCTCTCTCTCTCTCTCTCTCTCTCTCTCTCTCTCTCTCTCTCTGTCTCTCTATCGTCGTCAGACGAAATCGAATCTTTAATAAAGTCGAAAACAGGTAAAACCAGATTTATATCTTTTTTTTTTTTATTTATTCATAAATTCTTTCTTTTCCGGAATTTCGAACTTTGTACGACGCGATCGTACGCCTACATCCACCAAACTCGGAGTATCTATCTCTTGTAACAATTTAATTCGACCCTTGATCTTTGATATTGTTTGAAAAAAGCCGTCTATATTCGTCGATTTATCGATCCCCCTTTTTCGGACGATTCGATACGAAAGTCCGAATGATTAATTGAAGAGCGTGAATTATTTTTCATACAACCACTACATTTAAGAATGTTTATTGACTGTGTGGAGCGAGAGCTAAATAGAGAAGCTGTTCGATGAAACATGTAGGCCATGCAAATTGGGACGTTTGCAAGAACGATACGACGTTGACGAAATGCGGCCCAATTTAATTTCAACGTATTCAATTTTTTTGATTAAATAATACAACATTCTCCAAACAATTTCTATATTTAGATTTTAATACTCTACCGTTTCCAAACCCCGACTGTTTACTAGATTATCTACATGCTGGCTTTCGATATCTGATATCTAACCCCCCGCTGTTACTCTCGTATAACCGTGTCTCGCTCGGTTCGAGGACTATACACTGGCGTTGTACATGGAACGGTGTATACCTGCCTCGCCAATCTACTGCGCGACTCTGCGGTAGATAATGAGTGATTAGGTCATTAGTTGTCCAATATTCGAGGCTCGGGCTATAACCCCTCGTTCAACACACGCCCTCTCGAAACCTCACTCTCCCACCCCCCCCCCCCCGCCCCTCTCTCTATATATACCATCATCCCTCGTTGCATGTGCTTTCCACCCCCTCGCCATTCCTCCCGGCACTTCGACGAGTTATCCAGTTCGACCTCCGCACTTCGCCCTGATCTATCTCTCTTAACATACGTTCACCGTGTTATCCGGTCTATGTGCATTTTCCTCTCTCTCACTCTCTCTTTCTCTTTCCGACTAGTACCAAATATCTATCTCGTAGCCAAGACCCTTATTCCACGAATTCTCGATGTGAATTGAAATTTCCCTAAACGGATCTCTAGTACGGATGCGAAAGAAAAAACGCAATTGATATATATCGTTACAAATTCGTACGAAGTATTAGCATTGTTATGTCAGAATCGTTTCCGCATTCTAAGTGAAATTTTAAAGGTCGTAAAATTCGTAAAATCAGCGTTTAAAGACGTTTTTCCCGTGGATATCGCACGATCATCGTAGGCGAAACGAGTTCATTCTCGGACGAAAACGAGTGTGCGCGAGGAGAATTAAATTCGAGGCGAGTTAACGACGAGTGACGAAATGATTTCGTCATTCGGGTAAAGCGAGACGAAAAGAGCCCGACCGCGAATTTTCTGCTTCTGGGAGGATAGTGTAGACGCGAAGGGAAAAGAAACTGTATAAAATCGGACGAGGCTCGTGCGCGGAAGGAGATATAGAAAAGAGTGAGAGAGAGAGGAAAACGTTCGCGCAAACGACGACTAGGTCATAACTATTTAAATCCTCGCTTCGCGGTTTTATAATACGTCGTTTGCCTCATGTGTGTTGCTTATATATATATTTCTACTTGACACACGACACGAACCGACAAATTGTTGTATTAGTCACGCCGAGTTTATATTAATAAAGTTCTCTCGTGCGCGCTCGTACGGTCCGAGAGACTAAAAGAGACAGAGAAAGAGAGAAGAGAGAGAGAGAGAGAGAGAGAGAGAGAGAGAGAGAGAGAGAGAGAGAGAGAGATTCGTTCGCCAGAGACGGGAGAATATTCTACTTCATTACTCCTTCATCTTTTATTCTCGCGTCATAATAGTTTCATGTCGCAGCTCGAAAGACTCTCGGCCGCTCTTCTTCCCGAGTGAAACTTTCGGCTACGCGATGAACTATTCTATTATCGAACGTCTCGTGAATAAATCTGCAAGTATTTTAAACAAGAAACATGACACTATTGCCCAAAGTTCGTATGTAAAAGTAAAGAAATTGAATTGTTTCGAAGAGAACAAAAAAAAAACAAATCATAAATCATATCGACGATCGATGTTAAATTATTCATCGATTAATAATCATTCGCGACTATATTTCCAGGAAACGATCCTATCGACGTGTAGTCAAGCATTGATGCGAGTTCGATTTCAAACGCGTCTATTAAATTTCTAATTCGCGAAATTACGTAGCGTTCATAATTTTTCACAATTTTCCATCATTTTATAAACATTAACCCCCTTCCCCAATCCCGCCCGCCTTTTTTTTTTGTCAATTATTCATTCTCCGCAATTTTCCACGAACTTGTGGCTGACGGAGCTCGATGATCGGTCGACCAGTGGAAGAGTTATCATCGAAAAGAGTCGATTACGTTGGGAGGGAAAACGGGAGGACTTCGAGCAGTTCATCCAAGTGTACAAATTGTAGAGGTTCGCTCTGTCATTTTTTTTTCTTTTTTTTTTTCAATTTCTCCCTTAACATTTCTCTGTCGTATCGCACACTCCTTGCCAACCGTACAATATGCATATTCCATAAGAGAAACGCACTCGAGCGACGTTGCACAAAGTTTTATCGGCGAAAGGGCGTTACGAGAGACGAGAGAGCGCAAGGGAGCGCAAGGAAAAAAAAAAAAAAAAAAAAAAAAGAAAAAAAGAACACCGAGGGGTTGGGCGGGGTTGTGGAAAAAAAAAGTCAAACGGACATTCGCGAGGGATCGTTCGGGAGCGCGAATCGATTTCTCGATGATACCTCGGTATTACGCCGGGCTATATAATATTTCTTTTTTTTCTATCGGTGCCTCTCACGCCCTTTCTTTATTCCACGTGTGCCACGTGTTCTCCTGCCTCGATTCTATCAACCTTTTGCTCGCAGTGGCAACGCTCGCGAGATATTCGTCCTAAGAATAAATACACGTGGGACATCCCGAGTCGAAATTTGTACCCTCCAGTAGCCTCTGTTCACCCCAAATGTAAACTTTTTGCCACTCTGGAGGTTGAACGGAGGAGTCTGGTTACAGGCAGACTCCTCCGTTCAACCTCCGGAGTGGCAAAAAGTTGGAGTGAACGGAGGCTGCTGGAGGGCAAAAATTTCGACTCGGGATTCCTCCCGAACTCGACTCAACCTCGTCCATCGAGGTTATTGTAAGATTTGTTCGTACGAAGAAATATTTACGAGGCGGTTCTTACCTTTACGTTGATCGTTGATCAGCGTACTCGTTCTTCTCCCTGGAATTTGTTGGCTCGATCACTAGTGAGACTTTTCCCAATTTCAAGCTCTTCGAAAGTTTGTACAACGAGTTCATCGATGAGATAAATAGTCTCTCGAGGTTCCTCGTATTCTGTAAAAATCGAACGAAATACAAGTTTCTATAATATTTTCATAATTTGTTTACCTAGATTTATGTTTTAATCGGAATTTCCATCATTATGGATAGAATTAAAATCGGGTGAAAAATATAAAGGAAATAAAGATAGACAGCGGGAGAGAGGGAAGCAAAGATGGAAGGAAGCTGGAAAAACTCGTCGAGCAAATTCTGCAACGTTTTCACGATATATACATTGAAATGTGGGAAGAAAGTACAATAATATCCTTTATAGCTATCGTTCTAGTGGAAAATAGTAATGTATGGAAAAAGCGCGGAAGAAAATGGCTCGTGTAAACTACAATGAGCATTTTCAACGCTATAAGAAAATTCTATATATTTTTTTATATAAATTCATATATGTCCCTATATATAGGGACATATATGGACATATATATGACGATATATATATATCGTCATCGATATATGCCATATATGTATATATATATATATATATATATATATATATATCGTCATCGCTGTAGGGGAGAAGATATGTCGTACACAACGACGGAAAGACATTTATAGATTTTACATTATCCACATTGCACTTCCATTTTTCATATTCCACACACACCGGTAAAATATTTTTCATGCTTGAGACTAATTTTTCTTACTCACTCATTTTTTCCCCGAGAATCTTGGGACACCGTGCAAACATCCTGAGACGACGAGAGACGCAGGATTTTGCGACGATGCTTTCTTGGCGCTTTTATACCAGACTAACCATTTTTCTTTGCAGTCGCGCCCAGCAGCGAAACGCGAGTCTCTACGAATTTAGTCGCGCGCCGATATACCGAGATGCGTAACGTCGTTTTACCGATTTGTTTATTTCCAACGCGACCATGGGTCTCGAGAAGGGGCACAAAAAAATTATCGTATCGCCGATCGCGAGGATATCGCCCAAAGTTTTAATCCATCGCGATACCATGCAATGCGCGCGATCAATCGTTAAATTCCCATGGTTTGTACCCTGATAATTTCCATAAGTGAGCGATAAGCCGTCCACCATTGCGGAGTCTTTAACTCGCGCCTGGTCCACGATCTCATTTGGCCGCTGGAAAACCCACCGTGACTTTTTAATGAGAAGAGCAACGAACGTCCACGCGAGTGCAAACGCGGGTCAGGAATCGTCGTTCATAACGAAACGTGCTGGAATAAGACCGTAGCGCCCCCCTCCATCTCGTTGCCATTAGTCCCAACAACCATCGCAGTATTATTCATCAACGACTTCGTCGACCGTGGTGTCATCGACCTCGACATCCCTGACGACGTATCGAAATAAGATCCGGGCGCGACCATGACCTCGCGACGATTCGTCTTACTTCCCAAAATTTGCGACGACTTTACAAACTTAAGAGCTAAATAACCGTGATTGCATTTAACAATTTAACGACCGAGAGATGATCGAGCATCGAAGAAGCGACTCCACTTTTTAATAGCTCGATGTATCCATACGTTGCGCACGGTTTGCACGGACACGACGCATGAACCTTCGTATACAGACCTGTTAATTCGACTGAAAAGATGAAACAACGAGCGTTATAAGTTATGTACGAGTTACATTGATAATCGTGTTCGCGCATGCGCCTAATGTTTTCAAATCCTAAAATCCAACTGGAAGTGCGCGATTTTACGACGTTTCTTTGCCCTTTGTATACGATTAAGTATACTATCGTCGATTTAATTGAAAGTTGCGCGGGTGTAAAGTTAAATTCGCGACTAAACTACCGGGACAAGGACTCAGACCTTTGCACGAGAATTATATTTCATCATGCAGAACATACTCAAATAAAACGCGATGTCGCTTACCGTATTCCCGAGCGGACTGCGGAGCCACGAGGTATCTCGTCCACTTTTTTTCAAATGCAACGAGCCGGTCCGTGTGGCGCGAGCGGTTTCCACGGCAACGATGCGCAAACGACCGAACTCGAGCTTCTGCGCATCTCGCATTGTTAATAGCTCCGGGCGAATCTACAAAGTTCAATTTCACGAGGAGTTAATTAATGCGTCCATGATAAAGATTCAGACAGGTTATATACATATATTGTACATAATAGCGTTCGTTTCGAGATAACGTTTCATACCCGCCTGTAATATATGAATTGTGTACGAGGGCTAAATGAACTTTTCCCGAATGATTTAAGCTTCCAAAAATCCTGCGAAGGCGAGAGTCCTTGACAACGATATTCTCTCTTTAAAAAGTTTAAGTTCGAATGTCCCACTGACCGAGTTTGTACTCGCAGAATGTAAATAAGAAAACGGGACAAAAAAGTGCAAGGCTACGATGCATAAACGGCCGTGAGAACATTTCGTAGAAACTATGCACACACGATCTTTCATATTTCCGAGATGCTGAAATTATTTACGAGAAGAGGAGAGTCAAAATTTGTTTTTCTCAAAAAAGACTTCAATGGGAGGTTATGGAATCGGAAATTTCCCGCGCAATACGAATATAAACATTATAACCTCGCTATATTACAATTTACGAAACAATTCCGGCTTTCTACTTTTCCAACGACAAATTCGAGTGCGAGCAAAAAGCGACGCATTCATTTCTCACCAGTGACAAATTGCGGATCGTCACGAGTCTTTGGAGCTTGAGAAAGAATTACGACTCACCGGAATGCAATATAGCCAATTTCCATTAGCCAATATGTAGCCAAGTTCGTCGATCCTTTTATACAATTCGTGGAATAATTAAAATAAAATTATTTATCGGCATAGGAAACTGTAAGATCGAAATTTATTGCTTTACCAGTCCCTCTGTAAACGATAGTGAAAATACTGTCGATCGAGACGAGGAGTTCCAAAAGTCGACGAATAAGAAAAGGTGGAAGTAAAACGCAAATAGTTCCCGTTCGCCGAGGAGTTGAAGTGGAAATCAGGGGAGAAGAAAGAGCAACGGTAGCGATACGGTTAAAGCAGAATAAACCTCTCAACGGTGAGTTCGTTGGATGAATTCTTCTCTCGGGCAAGAGTCAAGAGAGGAGGGGGAGAAAGGTGGATAATAAAACGACGAAGCGAGATGGCGAGTGAAAGAGGGACAGAGGAGAAGCAGCACAGGATAATGGTAAGAGGCAATAAAATATAATGAAACATAACATTGAAGCCAAGAAGGGGGAGAAATAGAGATAGAGATGTTGTGAAAATATTATTACTAACTTATTACCAGTAGCGATCCAAAGCCACCGTTTCGCTCGATTCGTTCTCTCTCACTCCCTCTCATTCTTTTCATTTTCGCACCCCTCTGCTCCTTTCTTTTCCATTTTCTTACAAACTCGAACCTTTCGCTCTCTCCTAATTTGATTCATTTTATGGAATATTTGTATGGCCGATCAATAAATTTTAAACCAACGATGAAATAATTTTTTAAAAAACGCGAAATAGTGAAAAAAAGAATGTTTTTTAAAATGTAATATAGCGAATAACGAGTGAGAGACGAGAATCGAGCTGTTGGAAAGAGACAGTGAGAGGACGTACGCGCAACACAATCCTATCGCTGCGTGTAAATCTCGGTGAGATCGTAACGAAGCGGCAAATCGAAACTAAACGGGGCGGCCTGAGCGAATGGAAGATCGGGAAAATAACGTTACGCCGACGCCTTGTCGGAACTTCCTGTCTGTAAATACACGCTGTTTATAAGTTTTCTTCTTTTTTCGACCGTTTCGAACGTTCTCATATTTTTCACCAAATAAACAATCGTAAGTCAAAGATCCATGGAAAAAAAAGTCGGATAAAGTTAATACGAAAATAATTTGAAGCTCGATCAAATAATCTAGACAACGAGACTCTACCACCTTGTTCACGATACGAGATAGCTCGCGCACACTTTCGTGACGAGTCTCACGGACGAGGGTCAGCGAACCCTGGCTTTATGCCGGAGTCGCAAAAAAAAGGGAAAGAAAATAAGACAGGTAAAAAAGTCCTTCGTCACGCGTGCAATTACCATTAGATCGTAAGAGATAACTACGCTCGTTGCAATTGGATAAATTTTGTCACCGTTGCGTCTAACGATATTTTATAAAATCAATGAAAATAATTTCCGGAAATTGTCTCAACGTTAATTTCCCATTTGTCTCGTTACTTATTATCTCCCTATAATAAATGAAAACGCTTGAAAAACATTTTCCCGGAGTTTCAACCGTTAACTTTTATCGAATAACGTAAGTGTCGGTTCGAGTTGAACCGTTGCACAATATCGTCGATAAATGAAACAAAGTCGTTTGTGAATAAAATGAAATTGTTCGAGTCGGTACGTATGTATAAAACTGCTATTTTGCATGGGTGTTAGGAGGTTGCCGGAGACGAGACTCGAGAATTGTCGGTGTACCTACCGTATTGCGTAATATTATAATCAGCGACGAGAGAAAAATAAATAACTATGGCGCCTTCTCTCTCTCTCTCTCTCTCTCTCGGGCACGCGGTCGCGCGTAGAATCGCATTTGCCCAGTTTGTGTGGCACACGGGAGATTGAGATCTTTTTTGCTTTCGTTCGTTTCCTTCTCCCACCATTTCCCTCATCTCGCTCCACAATTTCCGCTCTCGTCCATTATACACGCGTATATACATATATAGTTCCGTATCTCGACGTATACATGAATTTATACGTAAGTGCACGTAAGAACGCTATTGGAAAAGTAAACTTATACTGGCAAAGTCGAGAGTGATTTGCGCGACACTTTACGATTCGTTCATACAGCACATTTATCGTCGCGAGCGACGCAGAGATCGGTAGCACAATGGATTTACAATTTTGAACGATGATCGTTACGATCGGGTCAGTTGCGATAAAACCAATGCATTATCTTCGCTATGTAACATTATAATCTTCGAAGAAAATAATGATAAAACAAAGAACGAATACAAAGTCGTGAAATAAAATTCGCGTTGTAAAATATACGCAAAATGATAGAAAAATGATAGAAAAAAGGGAAACGGATAAATTGTGCAAGCGAGTATCGAACGTTGATGAACTTTGATCTTATTTCATCATGAATATTGAGACTAAGAATCGCGATGGAGAATGAAGCGAGGAAAATGATAATAATGATGAGAAATCGTGGAATCGAGAAGATAGGACCGTCGAGATTCAATGATCAGCCGAACGAGAGTAACAAAGCCGCTGGGCCGGTGAGCTGCGAAAGAATCATAGTCCTGTCCATGGAGAACGAGCCAAACGTCTTTCCCACGAGGGGCAAAATGTATGTAATCTCGGAATTCAACACGGCACTCCGCTTTCCCCAGGGCGAGGGGGCGAGGAGGATAGTTGTATCGATTCGAAGCCAAAGGCAACTCGTTTCAACGTGGAATATATTAAGTATTCTCGTAACACGTACACGTACATACATTTTCTTCGAGCTAAGATTTGCAAACGTTTAGAGCACAGCGAGAAGAGAATCGTGAAACAAAAAGAAATTAATCGAAAACGGGGGAGGAGGATGAGGAGTGAACAAAATTCTTCGACTCGGGGCGATAAAGATTATTGACCAAAAAAAAAAAAAAATCATGAATTTATCGATTCGTGGACTCGTTTCACGTAAGTTTATAGCATCGGGCGTCTCTCTCTCGCACTCGTTGAATCGAAAGCGTGTAGTTCGACTCGTGTCCGCTAGATGGCCACCGAGGATGATTACGTATCTCACAAGTGGTCGTGCTGGCATGCTTTTCGTATATATTGCCGAAGCCTGACTAACCACGCTGGAAGTGTGTGTGCTAGTGAGGGCACAGCTGAACATCGATCGCTTGAAACGTAGGTTAACTTGTGTTTTTAATGGCAGATCTGCTCAGTGGGTGCTGTCACGTGGTCGGCTTTTTCTGTGTTCGAGACTTTTCCCAATTGCGCATCACAAACTCCCCCCGTTGCCCCGGCATCGCGGAAAACGTGTAAAAAAGTCCCCGCACGGGTCGAGTCTCACTCTCAAAAACCTCACGTTGTTGCGCTCCTCGAAATTACCGCGCGATTTCGAAAATTGGGGGGCAAATCGAATGGGTCAAAACCGAGGTTTTATAATACTGTCACTTTCCATATACAGGCATTGCGGTTTGCAATTTGCCATTTTTTTTTGTCCAACTCGTTCGGACAAATTATATAAAAAAAAAATATCATTTGTACTTATCTGTCCATTGAACAATTGATATTTTAATGTCGCTAATTGTCCGAGAAATAAAATTAATGCGATGACACGATTGTTATTGACTAATTTACCTTTAATATTATGCTTCCCAGGGAACAAAACGATCCATCTGTAATTTATAACGACATATATACTTCCCATCGCAATTAGCAAATATCACCATCGGCCTCGTTACATTTTAAATAAATATCTACGGATACATATACATAGAAAATATTGTATTATCAGAAATCCGGTCATCCCTGTGAATACTTGGCCCTATAATTATCCCGGCTACAATGAATATTGCGTGCAAGTAGGGGACGAAGAGGAAGAGAGGTGCTTTGCGTTAGAGATCAGCACGCAAAGTGCGAGAGGGAGATGAGAGCTTGAAGCGCATCGCTGGTGCTTCGGCCACCGTTACAACTCCACTGCGATTGCGACTGCGACTGCGACTGCAACTGAAACTGCGATTGCAGCTGCATCTGCGCTTTCCAACACTGGTGCGCCGTGAGTACGAATGCATGAACGACAAAACACGTATTACGTGTAACCGGAGTCCGAGCTAGAGATCAATATACATAATAGAGGGTATCTGTAGCGAGCGACAACCCGTGCTCATTTACTTAATTGTGTTCTATACGGCAGCCAGAGAGTGGGATAGAGATGGAAGGAGGGAGAGGGAGGGAGAGAGAGAGAGAGAGAGAGATGGGGAATGAGGCGGAAACTCGGTTGGTCATATCGTGGAGTGTTGGTCGACACGTATGTACATACCTACCGATACAATGAAGATTCGACGTATACGAGGTCGAATATGAGTATAGCAAATCGATGGAGATTGGTATGTGTAATAAATATGGAAATGCATTATATATGTATGGATTGTATGTGTGAGTGTAATGTGTGAAGTAAACCGACGAGGATGAGAAATATTCAGGCGCACTCATGGAGGCCTCGTGTACGACTGCGTCCGTGCATTAATTTATCGTACGGGAGAAGAGCCGCACCTCGCACACACCCCGTCCAGACCCGAGCGATAGGACTTGCTATATATACGTTATTTTATATAAACATCGAAAAATATCACATTTTTACTTGGTCGTATAGTTTTTGTTTCCATTTACGGAAACATCAATTTAAAAAGATAGTCACGAAGTATGGAGAATCTGTGATTTCAATATACCGGAGATACGTGACGAACAACAAAATGTCGACCACAATTATGCTTTAATTAACTCGAAAACTCACGTACGCGGAGTGTAACGCGTGGATTTGTTCACGGTGCGAAAGTTCGTATGTACGAACTCTGCTTTGGGGTTTGGTTGGTCGGTTGGTTGGTTGGTTGGGAGAGGAAAGGGAGACGGGGGGGATATGCTCGCCGTTCTCGCGAATACCGCGTTCCTCTCTCGTGTGCGGTGCACAGGTGGTTGGGGATTTTTGTATTTAGTGGTTTGCGAACGCCCCTTGCCCTCTTTCGTGCATGTGAGAGAGGGAGGGAAAGAGGAAACGTCCGCTCTCTCTCTCTCTCTCTCTCTCACGTGGTCCAACAGGACACACAACGTTTACACACGTTTACACGCACCGCGTGGCTGCATTATGCATGTTTGCGGTGACAGAAGAGAATTTAAACCAACCCCGTTTCCTCCACCACTCATCCGCCCTTCGCCCCGTTTCTTCCTCGTCTTCGTCCCACTCGCCACTCGGGCGTCCGTTTGCTCGTTCAACCCCCCCCCCCCCTGTCCACCTTCCACCTCGTCGCACAAGCGCATTCCTCATCATCGCTGTCTCTTGTACCTTCGCCACGGAAATTTTATTTCATATACGACATTTAATCAAATTCAAATCGATCACGATGAAAACAATTTCATCGAGGGCGAATTAAATTGTTCAAAATATTACAAACATTGGGAAATAATCGATCGTGAAATTGATTAGGATATAAAAGTAACGTGGTATTTGGAGAATTTTTGGGAAATGGGCACCCGGCGTCGATTACTCTCGTGTCTATCTCGCCAAGGTCGTGGAATTGGCGGAATGAGAATCGGCGATATGTTGCGGGGAGAATGGTGATGCGAAGAAGAAAGGGAGTATAGGCAAAGTGAGAATATATATATATATGTTATACATACGTATAGATAACAGGGCCGAGAGTACAGGGTGGTCGAAGCGCGGACCGTTCGGGTTTGTTGGTTTGGCAAGGGGGCAGGGACTGGAATTGGTTCGTTGGCGATCGGCAGACGAAGCCCATGCGTCGGTAGGCACTACTATATATGTATTAGGAATATACATATATCGTACACATTACTGATGTTCGATGATTTCACCCTCGCCACCCTCTTCCTACCAACCCTATCCTTCCCTCCCCCAGTTCCCCTTCACCCTGACGATTGGTCGCGTTTGAGCGTTTCTCTTGGTATCTCTCCCGCCTCTCTCGCTTCTACGGACGAGCACGTCAAATCAAAATGCACAATCCCAGCCAAATCATTTCGAATATTTCATAATGGGCGCGAAATATCGTTAGCCTTCGGGAAATTGTGGAAAATGGTGGCGCGGGAGAGTGAACGCGAGATATCATTTTCTCTATACATCGGAGATGGATTTATATCACTATATCGGTACGAATTTCACCAATGGAATGAGAAGGTACGGAATGAAGAGGATGCGTGTCACAACGCATCGATGCACACACAAAGAGTGAGATAGAGTGAGATAGGAAGAGGTGGGCAGGGGGGAGAGGGCAAAGGGTGGAGATAGACACGGAACGCGACCCCGCGGCACTGAATTACGTTTTCGGGTAACAAGTTTAGCCGCGAAATCGCATTGCGAGCGATCCGCCTGTATAACTCATCGAATAAAATGTAGCCGATAATTTTGGGCGCGATCGGTCTTTCTCTCCATCTCGCTCTCACTCTCGATACCGGCATGGGGATTTATACGCGAGAAGCAACTCCACCGGACACCGAACGTATAGGTAAAAAGGGACGGAGGGTCGGAATTGACTTTGGCGAGGACGATGGGGTTACGACAACCGAATATAACCTCGCGGTTGTTCGTTGTTTTTGGGCTTGCGAAATACTCGAATATATTGGTTGTATTGATGACGACACGTGTACATTCGGACAGTTACCGCAGACGTGGGGGATCGCGAGACGGATAAAAATGATCGAGAATGAAATTTCTCAAAATTTGGCTCAATCAACGTTTATAATAATAACAGTACGAACAATCCTCAACGTATTATAATCGTCTTGAGGACTTTATCCCGAGGGTGGAAATCAACACGTGCGTCTCGATGACGTAGTCCGTGTCGGATAATCTTTGGCTCGATCACTTCGTCGTCATCGTAGCATCGAGAGAGAGAGAGAGAGAGAGAGAGAGACAGACAGACATGAAATCTTCGATCGAAACGAGAATTGTGGACTAGGGAGCAACGAGATCGTCACGAAGACGGAGAGAACACGAGAAAATCACCGATAGGGGCGTCGCGTCGGAAGGACAAGAGACACGTGGGGGGATAGGAGAGTAGGCGTCGTAACGAGGGTGGTTAGAGAGGGATGAAATCTCCATATATCTATATATATATATCTATATACTTTTACGTATACGCGCATCGAGGGGATCGGTAGTCGTGCGCATTAATATCAGTGTGTTGCCGATACTACGAATGTTGAAGGACCCCAGGAAGCATCATCATCGACGTTAGGACCGTCATCAGTGAAAAGCCCTCTGGCCTGTGCCGAAACGTACGACAGGAATATACAGGGAGAGAGAGAGAGAGAGAGAGAGTGAGAGTGAGAGCCTCGAGGACTCTGGCTTATACTCCGATGATGACGAAGCCGTATCATCTCGTCGCCACTTCACTCCCATTGCTGGATAAACAGGCACGTGGACCTACCGACGTTCCTACATTGACGACTCCATTTTACATCGAAGGAAAATTACACGTGTGGCTATATCTGCGAAAAGAGGAATAGTTGTGCCTGCGCTCCAATCACGTAGAAATGGACATACGAAAAGGCCGTTACGAGATAAACGAAAAGTCCAAATCTATTTACAGAATATGATTCATCGAGCATCGGTTATTAACTTTTCATTAATGCGAAGGAAGAAATGTATAATTTAAGGGAATGAATAGTTTATAGGAGTCGTGAACTCTGTAAATTCTATGAACGTTCGTATTATCGTCGTATGTAACGATGTAATCTCTCGATGTGTGCATATATATCTTGATACGCGTCAGATTCATAGATCCGTACTTACCCTCGTGCGATCTGCGTTTTCATTATATAGATATACGTATAATGTAGACATATACGTGGATATTTATATACGCACACAGGGGAAACATATAGCTGGCCATCAGCATGGAGGATATCGTCGGTCTCTCGGCGTTGCTCTCTGGCCTCCGGGCAGAGATATCGTTAGCATGCCTTGCTAATCACGGACTCGATAATAATACCATGATTGATAGGACGAAGCTCCACGACCCTCCCTGGGTTGCCTCTCTCTCTCTCTCTCTCTCTCTCTCTCTCATACACACACATACACAAACCCTTGTCGTATTTCTCTCTCCTTACGCGCACTACGGTTTATTATTCAACTCGACATGGTCGATGATTACAAAAATTAATGTTTTTCTCTAATCAAATTTTCGATCCGAAATAATCTGAGAAATTGGACATTTGCTAAAGTCTGTGATAATAAAATTACGCGTTCGAGGGTTGGATGTAGAAAAGAAGAGTCTGGGGTCGAAGAAACGAAGTAGATAATGTCTATATATGCGTCCGTGCGTGGGAAAAAGCGAATCGGAGTTTATGAGAATACGAAAGGAGAGTCATGTCAGTAATTGTTGGAAGGACGGGGCGAGTCTGTGTACAGATCGGAACGCGTAGAATCGCTAATTGCATCAATCGGTGACGAGAGACGGAGCGATACATCGAAAACGATCGATTCTCGACAACTCGCCAACAGGAATCCTCGCGTGCCTCGACATTGGCTCCACTCGTTCGCTCTACCGCGAGTGTTAGTATACGTGCGCTTATCACACGTAACCTTCAAACTGCGACATGTTCACTCTACCACCACCAATCGTCGCCGGCACCGCCGTCAGCGTCGGATAATCGGGCGTATGAGAGCGAGTGAAGTTAACGCGGCGAGGGGTGAGAGCGAGAAAGATAGAGAGAGATAGAGGTACGTTAATGCACTCGTGGAAATACGATACTTGCCCACTATACGCATCCCTATCAGCGTATCATTGACCACCGTATAACCTCGATACATCCCTTACTCTTTCTATATTTCAAATTTCGTCAGATTTAAGAAAAAATGTTAATTAAAAAATAATTTACCGGATGATCGATCGATAATTATCGTAGACAATTCTCATTATTTTGTCCAACTGGCTTCTAACTGTGAGAACGCTGTAGGAACGTTGAAAAAGTGCTTAGGTATAATTAAATCACGTGTGTCTATATATATATATATATATATATATATAGACACACGTGATACACATTGTAGGTACTCTCGGTGCTCGGGCATACATATATGTATATAAAGTACTACTTTCTGGCATCTAGGAGCGCGAGCGCCACGATCCATAAAAATGTCGAGAGTCCTGAGTGACGGCCGGAAGTCGGTAGATGGACAAGGCCAATTGTTTATATTACCACGGCAGGGATACTAACAATGGAAATCCCGTGATGGAACATGGCGTAGCGTAAGCTATAGCTCGTTTTGTACATATACGCCTCTCCATTACCCGGCAAACTAATTCACCTTGCATCATTACTATATACGCAATATACCGGCATTATAATATAATAGCAACGATATTATATACAAGGTGTGCCAAGAAATTGATGAAAATCATTACTGGAGAATATAAAAAATGAATCGATCTAGAACCAAGACGAATTGTTAAAACGATAACGATCGAATAATTTCTAACTTGTTATCATTATCACAAAAATTTGTATTGTTTTAATTTATGAAATATTTTCAAACGACCAACGATTCGATGACACCCCGTATATATTAATATAAATATATATACGCACACACTCTCATCTACTCATTCCAGGAATTCGAGCATACCGTTTGATATGGTAATTCCGGCATTATTATTTTCTTTTTTTTTTCACCCTCCCCTATGACCCGCCGTGCACACATGTGTCTTTCCTACTCCTCGCTCTGTCCTCGTTTTTCCCTTATTTCCGTCTTTCCCATTTCTCTTTTATTCACGCTCGCATGAGTCTGCCGGTGGGCGTTCTGGCGCGCGTGCCTCTTGCGACTGCACCGTATGCGTCTGTCTGTGTGTGTTTGCACTGAGTATAGGCTCGTTGAAGCGTCGACTCGGGTGACTCAGGTGTGCAGCAGCCCGAGCTGTGCGGCATGATGTGCAGTTTTTCATACGCGTATCTATATAGGTACGAGTGAATATTAGCCCGCGTGCTCGCACGACGATAAATAATACCGTCGATAATGCAATTACGCTCGTTGCTCGTGATTGCTTCATATTCATACAGGATTCATTCAATTTTATTCACATCCATTTTTCAAAGATTAACAAAACAATTTCTTTTTTTTACCAAACGCGCTATCTTGAGAATAATAATTATATCTAAGTTATAAATAGTCCCTTAACCAACCCCCCCCCCCGCATTTTCAATTAAAATTAATTAGATTAAAAATGAAAGCTTGAAAAATTCTCGAAGCACTCGAGGCTCCAAAGTTAAAGCTTTGAATGTTTAAATATCCAAGTTATCGAACCAATGAAATTTAAAGAAAAATAAGGCAGGAAAACCGGTTTTTCTTCGTAGAAGGGGTGGTAGGCGAGGGTTGAGAAGAGAATGAGGGGGTTGGAGGGAAGAAAAAAAAGAACGAGTAGGATAGAAAAGTGGATACATAGACGAGAGAGTAAAAGAAGAGGAAGAGAAGAGAGGAGGCGCGTTGTGTGCCGGTGAGGTTCGAGACTCGAAGTAAAACCCACACAGAGAGACCCGGAGCTACAAAGCAACGTCAGCCATTACGTATTTATTAACTTTACAAATTTATAGACGCATTCTGGATGGCGTCGGCTGTATTCTCTCACTCTCTCGGTTCAAGAGAGAGAGAGAGAGAGAGAAAGGTGGGATGGAGAACACGCGTTGGTGGCGCATACCGACCTTTACGCCGTTTTCTCTACTGCCGACTTATATTACTCTCTGTCTCGCTTCCTCTCCCGACGCCGATAGTGCCGCTCGTGTGCCCGTATTAAAATGAATTATTTAATATTAAACTTCGTAATTTTTAAACGTATTATATAAGAAATTATTTACACACGAGAAAGAGAGAAAAAAAGGAGGTAGAAAGAAAAAGAGAGAGGGAGGATGTATACAGCGAAGACCTTAACACGATAGACGAGAGCAATTCTCCGCAGAATTTTCCACTACCGTCTGAATAGATGCGAGATGTATAATACATTTTTCAACGCTGAGGGAAAACAGACAGTAAGGGCGTGGTGGGTTAAGGAAACGAAGGCGATAAAAACAAACTATCGAAAATACAAAAAATGTGACGAAAACTCGATGGAAAATCGACAAATTAACAAATTTATGGAATAAATACGTATGTAAAGTAACGATAATAAATAAGTATATAAATTTATGCAACACGAGTCGATTCAACTACGCGTGTACGCATAATATATTCACCACGATAAACTAGCCTAGTATGTGCGCACGGCTCGATCGCAACGATGTAAAATTAATAGCTAATTGTAAGTTCGAGGCAAATTGACACGGTTGTGCCATCTAGCGACGTTACCCAGTTACTACGACATATTTTCGAGCAAAGACAAAATACGATTAAGGTAGTTCTCCAGCTAGGTTCAATACTGCAGAAACATTTGGAATTCAGGATTTCAATAAATAAAATGATGCCCGATTTATTAAAAAAAAAATCGAGGGGTGTCGCCGATGTTATTCACGAGAAA
>JAPYZT010002186.1:0-24054 GCA_030522965.1 Tryphoninae sp. A BG-2022a
AATTTCTAATAGAAATAAAATTTATAAATTATGCTACATAAAATTAAATTTATTATTATATTAAAATTATTATTATTTTTATATATTATTAATATTATAAAAATTTCTAATAGAAATAAAATTTATAAATTATACTACACAAAATTTAATTTATTATTATATAAAAATTATTATTATTTTTATATATCATTAATATTATAAAAATTTTCAATAGAAATCAAATTCATAAATTTTTATGTATGAAATTTAATTTATCAACATTATAAACAAATTTAATAGAAATAAGATTTTTAAATCTTTCCACACGAAATTTAGTTTATTAATATTCGCGTATAATTGAAATACTCCTATATACAAGATTTTTTTTTTATTCCACACTGCTGATTTACTGTTTTCCAATTCTCCGATAAAATCTCGGAGATAGGATAAAGAAATATTGCGTGTGTGACATAGAAAAATCTATATCCCACTGCAATATAAAAATCTGGTAAAGATTTCGAGACAACGTTCGTGCGTCAGCGTGGAAAAGAAATAGAAGGAGAGAGGTCGATGCGGAAGCAGCGTAAATATGAGGATTACAAAGATTCTTCTCGTCTACATTATGCGTGTATATGTATGCGTGCCCACGTGTGTATGACACGTAGAACGTCACAAGGGGCTCGGAGAGTACGGCTTTTCCTTCTTCCATTATTTCCCCTCATAAAGAAGAAAAAGGAAACTGGTTTCAGCGTTTCCTGGTTTTCCCTTCTCTCCGTTTTGTCGTGGGTTTACGGCCATAACTATCGACTATCGGCGACCCTATCTGGGTCTCGAAGGCAGGTAGGTCAAAAAATAAGAAAAAGAAACATGCGACGCTACGTTTTCTTGACATACACTGGTTGCTGTGTAGCTGAACAAAATGGCTTCTTTCTCGGACCACTGATTGGCTCGTGCACAAAATTGAGCACAATCGGTTTTGCCACGAATGTTTGTAATAAAGCCGAACCATGCGTATGGGGTATTTCACCCTATTTTGACAATAAGGTAGAACGACCTTGGATTCGATTTGGACTACGATGTTATGTTCGCAAGGGTTGTTAATGTATCAAAGAATTTATTTTTCCGACAGTTCGAGGAATTTAACTCAATGAATTTCGATAAATTTTCAAATCTTGAGTTGTAAAATCGAGGGTAGTTCGATATCTGTACTCTCCCACTCGTAAATAAATGGCACCTCTTTAGCTCAGTTCGAATTCTCCTTTTTGCAAAAAAATGATAACGTCCTTTTGTAAAAATTTAAAAATTGTCATAGAATTGTTCACTTTGAAAATTCATCTGTCATAAAATCTGGAAACTTAATACACAAATAAATCTCTGATTAAAAAAAAAGGCGAGGGTTGCATGAAATCGTAAAGGTGGTTTTATTATCTAATCATATTTTAGTGAAAAAAGTACAATGCTATAAAATTCGATCCAACCTTTTTTCATCCCTTTTTTGTGTAATTTGTTCATACTTATCGAATTTTGAAAAACAGTTGGGTATCGTTAAGATTAAAAAATCTCCCAATATCCTCGGTTTTGTTAATATTTTTCTGTTATGTACATTCAATATTGTATGTGAGTTTTTGTTATAATTATCATTGTGTGGAACAGTCACAAGTTTACGGGTTATGCGATAAGATACCGTAATACTTTGTAGGGTTTCCGCGGTTTACCATATAGAAAAGGTTGGAATTCAGTGTGGCAACAATGCAGGATTTCAATAGCGACTATGAGTGGAATCGTGGTAAACCAGAAACGTGCGGAACACACAGAGAGGGATGGTTGAGGGGGATTACCGAGTAGGTATAGGTAGGGGGTAGTCGAAGCATCAAAAATACGATGTAAAAGCTCAGCATATTAGTAATCCCAACGTATTTTCATGCATTGTTTATTTCCAGCTGGAATGAATTTTTTTGATGCGTTGTGCGTAAATGCATCAGCTTTAGAAATTCAAAAACTCGGAAATACGTGCTTTACAATTAATAACAATAATCAAGTGCAGTTTTTGCATTTCCAACAAATTGGGGTCGATGTGCAGATCTTCCTTGTATCACGGATAATGTGACATTGAAAATTTTATAAATAATCATTTTTATATCAAATTATGTCATCCCATGGACAGTTTTAAGGGATAAAGTAATTTGGAAGTGGGATACTCAATGGCGCCTGCATTAATAAAAAAAGAAACATAATTTATATCTTTTATCCTTCAGAAGTGATAAATATTTATTTGGATTTACTTTTTGTATCTTGGATAGTTTGCACAATATCCACGTAATTGGAGATTAATAAAAAATCTACTCTGCATGTAACATACAAATTGTTGTTTATAGAGGGCTGGCTGAATGTTTGAAATGGGCTGCATTTATTCGGGTCCAAAGTTTGTTTGAATTCGATGTTGGGGTTTAATTCAGATTTGGGTTTATTCGAGTTTGTTACTTTGTTAGGACTCTTTAGATTCGACCTTGAGGTGTTATTTAGACTAAGGTTAGGGTTTATTTGGATCCGTTGTTTGGATTTGTTTAGATTCGATCTTGAAGTTTTACTTAGGTTCGAGTTTGGCTGGACTTGGGATCGACGTTTGGATTGGATTTACTTTGACTCAGGGCTTTCTTTATTCGTGGGTTTGTTTAGATTCGATCTTGAAGATTTGTGTAGGTTCGGGTTTGGGTGAATTTAGGATCGACGTTTGAATTGGTTTTGCTCGATTCGACGTATGGAGTTGTTTGGATTTGGGCTTAGGTTTGTTTACCATTAAATCGTTGATATTTTTTGGATTTGACCTTGGGATTTGGTTTAGGGCGAAAGTTTGGATCATTTCGAATTCGATACTTGGATTTGTTTTACTTTTAAGGTTCGAGTTGTGTTTAGATTCTAGCTCGATCGCGGTCGACTCTTGGAACTCTTTGAATTCGAATTAAAGTTTGTATGGATTTGACATTGAGGTTGTCTCAAGATGTGATTTTATATTCCTTCGAATTCGATCACGTGGACTCGTTAGGATTCAACCTTGGATTTTTATTTGGGACAACTGTTCGGGGACGCGTTTGTTTGGGTTCGACCTTCAGTTTTCTTCGTGGCCGAGTCACACCAGCTTCTAATACATATAGCTGTCGTTTTTCCGGGAGTAGGAGTGGTAAAAGCTATCAAGCAAAGCCATCGCTTTTGCCACACGAAAGAATGCCGGTAAACGAGTCGACTATAAAGGGAAGTGAACGAGTGGGAAAAATGGCCAAGTATATGCCTCGAAGTTGTTGGTAAGCTCGTCGACTATAGTGGCTTCAAGCCACACCTCTCTTTTCTTTTGAAAACGAACATCAATGACGCAAGACACATTGAGCCAACCCGGTCAAGGTTCTGTATCAACTCCTGGTGCTCAAATCCCTCAGTTTGCCTTTTCGATCGAATAACCATGTGGTATTTGTGTAATGAAAGTTTTCGATCGACCTTCGAGATGTGAGTCTCGATACGAGCAACGATTCGATCGTCAAATCTTTTTCCCAATTTTCTCGAACGACATGTTCATTATTTATGGGTTTCTTAATACGAAGCGTTTCTCGAAATTGTCCTAAAGCTTGTTGTACTTTTTGACAATTTATCAAACTTATTGACTCAACCGGTCGTTGCTAAATTGTTTTAAGGGATGATCATGATTCTTATCGTTTAGTTTCGTTTCCCAGTGGAACTGGCATATAGGAGTAACCTCGCAGTGGGCCAACGATATCCCCAACGTTATCAAAATGACTCTACATTTTTCTTCCTCACTCGTCACTAATGTATATTCTTCAGGACTTGGGAAACCTGTGGGAAAAGAGCTTTCGTCCGTATGTCGCGTGCCCCTCATCTTCGCGAACTTTTCGCGATTGCTTTTTTTTACTCCACGCTATAGCCTTAAAGTACTGTCTGATATCAGCGAACAAACGAAAAGTTCGTTCTTTCAATGGTCCATCGTGTAGTGCCTTGATTAAAACGTTATGTTAATATCGCGAATCACAATAAAACAAAATGAATCGTTCTGTTTTACCGACTGACACAAAGTTGTTCGCATTTATCGAATTCTCAAGTTTCTACGGTTGGATTAAATTCATTTTCTTTGTAACACAAGAATAATCTGATCGATATTAGTGACCGTGTGAACTTTAATAAATTGTTTTCAGCACCTACGCTCATCCTTGTTAATGCGAAGAATTTTCTAACGAGGTAGAGTCTGCGGATGATAAAAATAAAAACGCGCATACGTTACAGCAATAGACGTAATGGCAAGAGGTCAGATTGGGACGATAAACGTATATAGAGTAATCGTTAACAAGCACTCACCTTTGTCGAGAGATCTGGCAAGTAGGATAGTCGGTAGGATGAGAAAGACCATGTACCAGGAAAGTCGGTCCCGCATTCTGGTGACGTTCGTTGCCCTCCTGCAGAGGCCAAACATGAAAAAGAAATAGAATTTGTCTCATAAGCATATTAAAGATCCTCGAGAGGGTAAGAGGAAAAAGCCAAGGGCTCCGATAGAGCCACGAAGTCTGTTCCTCTTACGCGTGTATACATTTATATATATATATATATATATATATATATATATATATATGTGTGTATATGTACATATATCGGTGGTGGCTTTCATCAAGAGCCGACCAACGACTCTCAACGCACGTCATGGCGGCCCTCACCCCTTTCCTCTGTCCACTCGCAAAGTCCGGGACCCAGGGACTGAAGAGTCAGACTCTCCCATGAGTGCCAGAGGGCCACTTCAACCACATGTGTGCCGGGACGCACGGCAACACTTCCAACCTCCCTTCCTCCCGCACACTTTTGCTCTTACATCACATTGCGCCTGGAATCGCGGAAGCTTGAGTTTACCTCGCGAAGATCTCGAAACGTCGTTAACTAGAATCGCGCAACCGGAAATTCAACATTACCATTGCCCCGTGGAATTTCCATCTGGGATATTGCGGATAGGAGCAAGAAGACAGACAGGAGAGGTTGAGGAACACGTATGGACGCAAGGATGAGTGGCTCGATGGTGTGGTAGGTGTGCGAATTGAGGGATGCTTACCCTCGGGCCCTCTTGAATCTTGAGCAATGCCCAACGGTGCATCAAGAATCATCGAGGGCAGCCTATGGCTTGTTTTTCCTTTCCCGAGAAAAGTGTAACGAGTTCGACATGACGCGCCTTCGTGTCTATTGCCCATGTTTCTTCGGGGTAAAAATTGGAATTTTCACCGCATGGACGGAATTTGTGATAACGGAGTATCATGTTTCAGTTTTAGAATTATAGACACTTGTCGGATATGAAATGCAATAGCTGGGAGTTGGTGGAACGATGATGGTACCAGCCAATGTCTAATACGGGGTTGACTTTGAAGGATCTAGGAAGATTCGTTGGAAAGGATGAGGCATGATTACGTCCAAACGAACTTGATGAGTCTTATATCATCGTTATAGTTTCTGTGGAAAATGCTTTAAAGCGATTGAGAATGATTCGTAGTTTTGACTTCTCCTCTGGGGAATGTAGGCTAGCGAGGTACTCGCAACCGTTAAAGCCGTTCGTAGAGAGTTCAAAGATCTCGGAGGAATTGGTTTATACCCACAGGCACTCCCGGTGCATCGGAAGTGTGTCGGAAGCACTGGTTAAAGAAGAGGTCGGGAGAGAGGTGGATTGCCAAGACTCCAGGATAGCTCGGGATTGAACGAACGACATAATAAATATTCAAATATCCTCAAACGCTGCAAGAGCTTTAGAATTTTTCTACCGGCAGTCTAGCCGTTCTAGTTTTCGACATCTAAAATAAGGATAGCTATATACATTTTTGTTATTATTACGTCATTGTAACTTTTATAAAAAAATCTATAAATTAATTATGAAAGGTGTAAAAGAGAAATTGTTGATCGATAATATTAAAAAAAAAACATTAATTATTTTATTATTGATTGTAAACATTTTAAATACCATTTACTTATTAATACAAACTTGATATTAAAGTTCAACGTATGATCGAAATAATTCAACAAGTGGATTGTGATTATGCAATATTATAAATGTTTAATTAACTTTGTTCGAGAATCGAAGAGCTTTGTACTTAATAAACATATGCCAAGTGCCACATCTGAAAGAAATATGATATTTCCCAAGTATTTCATGTGAAAGAGATAAATTATCCTCCGGACGTCTAAATTTGAAAGGCATGAGACATATATGAAGTGTCCTACTTTAAACTGATTAATTATACACGATATACCTCGTGTGGAACAGATAAAGATCGTACCTGTTGACTAAACGAAATAAAACTGTTGCGATTATCACGAAACGCCTTGTCAACGTTACTTTCGATCATTACTAATGCTCCAGCTAGTACAATTCGTTCCCGACAGATGGCGCTTTCAAACATTAACACTGTATTACGAAGCAATATCGACGAATAATATAAATTCAAACGTTCCAGTGGAAATGTAACAAAATTAAATATAATTCACTACAATAGAAGATCACTAAGAATTATTTAATTATTAGAACTCTCAGTTTTATCTGCTTGTTAAAATTGCCCTGCTTTATCCCACACAGTACTCAAACATGTCACAGGTGCAAAGCGAAAATTGCTTTCATCAATTTCCACATTCAACCCTGTTTTATCCTCGGATGTAGCTTTACACAGAACATCCCGCGTTATCTCAGAAAATATCGTCTTAACTATCGTTTTACGTTATTTCTCTTGATTAACTCAAAGTGTCGTTGACAATTTATTCACATCATTTGACGTGATGTAATTAGTTTAGCTTCAATCAAAAGAAAACGTATCCTAAAATTACTTGGGGCTTTTGTTCGTTCGGTTTGTTTTTCCGAATGACGAATACCCGTGAACTCGTATTTATTTTAATAGAGTAGTAACATATGAAATCGTCAGAGAGAAAGAAAAATAAGAATAATTCCCGGAGGAACAAGGACGATAAGTCGTCCAACCACCACTGGAAGACTTGTCCGCTTTATGTCTGTTTCACGATCGGACAGATTTCAAAGTAGATTCCAGAAGGACTTTTCTGGCGAACCAAACAAAGCCACTGTCGACGGGCCAGGGGCATTATGGCAGAACAACGGTGTACTGTTACTTCGACTTGGTCCCTCTTCGTCTCCTTCGCTCGATCCATCTCTCTCTCTCTTTTTCTCTCTCCTCCTTGTTCTCTTTCACTCTTATTCTATGTTCTTCAAAGTTTTCCGCATTACGAAGCACTCTAGAAATCGGTTTTAAAAGCCATTCCTCGGGGAAATGTCAAGTATACGAATAATACGTTCTGCTATACGTCAATCTCTGCGATACCTGTTCCTCAACTACACACACACACACACACACACACACACACACACACACACACACACACACACACACACACACACACACACACACACACACACACACACACACACACGGAAATAAAAATCGAGAAAATGAAATCAAATGAAAAGAAAAAACTTCCACTATAGTTTTATGATTTCGGGGAAGATATAGGATAGTTATATTGAGATATTTTTCCAACGAGACGTTGAAGTGACGCGAATGATGGGAAGAATCTTGATGGGAGAAAATCTCAACGAGAGACAGGTTTTCTGCACGATCTTATTGTCTCGAGATACTTTCATGGATAAACTTCAAAATGATACACTATATGTTTCAATCCCCAGGTAGCTATGGCTAGATGTTTTTGTTTTAAACAAAGAACAAAAGGGTTCTCTTTCGCACATGTAACACGATTGATTTTTAAGAAAAAGGGAGTACTGATAATTAACACATGGAGTTGTTGGACCATTGTTTCTAAACTTTGAAAGCATCATTATCGAAACGACGTATTCAAATTGAAAAATATTTTTAAAACTATTGATAAACGGTATTGTATATAGTTAACTATTATATTATTATTAACTGTATACTGCAAATCTCTATTACTTTTCGATACATCGATATTATTAAAATTGATCATGATAAGCACGAGTTTTATTTATTTACTTGATTGTATTATATTGATAGCGTAAACTAATGCGTTACAAAAGTGGTTCTTCCATTTTGTCTATTTAAGTATTTAATAATATTTAACCCGTGATCAGTACAGTAGCGACGAGTAATTCGTTTAACAAAATAATTTGATAAGATGGCTTTTATTCGAATGAAAAAAAGTAAGAAGTTTTTGGTTTTGTTCATTTACGGAGGGAGTCAAGGTTTTTAGAGCGAAGCGTGACCGAAGAGGGCGCTGACAAAGTCTGAAAGTTTTTAAAGCTTCTAGTCGCCGATACGAAGTTCTGGACACAGTGTGAAATATAATACGTTATATATGTATGTATATATAAATTACTTACTATCTATAATACGAAGGTTTCAGAGATGAAGAGATCTCGACAAGCGAGCCAGGCTTAGCGACCACCAAAATGGCGATGAGGGGGAGCGTTCCGAATTAAGTCCATAACTTCTTATCGGGCAGCTGGGATCATTCTGTGGGAAAATCGACTTTCACGAGTTCTCCTATGTATATGTATGTATTGATATATGTATATATATATATATGTATGTATGTGTGTGAGACTTGCTCAACTATATAGATAGTTAACCAAGTATAATACTCGTCGTCGTAGCTGATGCGGAACGATGAGCCGAAAGTTCGGAGAAATTTTGCGATAGAAGCTTTTGGATAACAAGTCGCAGAACAATACAACGAACAAAAGAAGAAGGAAAAACATGATTAAAATAAAGTAAGGATGAAGTTTCGCAAAGCGAAATGTACGAACTTTCTAATCTTGCAGGATCCTTGAAAATCCTAGCAAATTACCTTTTTTGGATTTTTCCTTCAATTAGGTACAGTCCTTTTTTTGGACCAGACTTAACACTAATATTAATATTCAATTTTATGGTTGAACAAAAAATTTGATTTCTTTTGATCTCATAAAAAAGTATTGGATTTTCTTGAAATTGTAGACACAATTGGAAAAGGGCGAAATTTATATATACAGGTTCATCGATTTTCTTGAGATTTGATAATAAAAATTTGTGTACCTACTTGAGTTTATATTGCCGAAGAAAGTTTCACCTTGGTAATTATAAATTTGCGATAATTAAGATGGTAGTACACTTCTCTCGAAAACTTACAAATTCTGTAAAACCAAAATCCTTCGGCGATTCATATACTAATTATATTAAACAATCGAGGCGAGGGGGAGGGGAGATTTGTATAGAGTACAACTTGTGTATTAAAGTTGAGGCAATTGCTCGAAGCGTTATCGAGACTTTAATCACCATCGGCACTTTCATTCCTCTCTTCAATCTGGCTACACACACATTCGCCTGCCCTTATGTGTATATTATAAATGTACAAACACACACACCCACACCCACACTTGTTTTCAACGAAATTTTCAGGCTTGTTAACAAATTTTAAGTGTTAAAAAAAATATGAAAAAATCAGAAATTTCTATATAAAGAAGTCAACATTTCATGTTGAGATTTTGATTCGATATTGGCATCAAAAATATTATTCATTTGGACAATATGATTTAGTAGTTTGAATCAAATATGTCAGCCAAATATTCACTAGACTGCTTAAAATAATTATTAGAACAACTTCGTGCCCTTTAAAAAAATTTTTTGCATTTAGAAAAATGATGTTATTCGAGTTGGTCGTGCGAATCTGAAAGCTTTGGAACGAATGAATCAAATTTTAGCTCGTAACTCGTACTTGGATTGTGTTTAAACAATATTTTTCTGTTGCATGCTATATTTTTCTGTATGCTGGAAATAGCTGCACAAATGAGGTTCATTGAAGAGAATTCAAAATTGGTGAAATGTCAAAAAATTGATATTGAGCAAATTAAGATAAAATAAATTTGAATAAAAGCCAACTGTACGTTGAAGGAATTATTAAATTTCTGACAGTTTTCTATAACAATATAATATGCAATGGACGATATAAAAAAAGGTCATTCCATAGCCTGGCAACAATTGCCAAGGTAAGAAAACTTGATCGTTTTTTCGTATAAACTCAAGGGGTCAAATTTTTTGTTTCCTAGTGACGTCACGTGTATATAAATTCAAGGTCTGACCATCAAGTGCTTTATCTCCTGTCGACTCTCCCAGGGCTATGGCGAACAAGGTCTACGTCACCTTTGATTTTTCTTTTCGTACAAAAAAAAGAGAATGAACTTTGCCCATCCTCAACGGCCTACATTTTCTGCCCTCTTTCCGCCCATTCCTCTTTTCTTTTCTCCTCCTTTCTTCTATGATCCTCCTTTACTTTGCCCGAGGGCAACCGTCGCGAATGGAGAAAAGAGCGAAAAAATGGAGGAGTTGGGTTCGGGGTTGGATGTTTGCGTGGTTCTTTAAATATCGATTATCAAAAGCCAAGCTTTTCGGGCAAACGAAGCTTTTTGAATTATCGATATATAACCCGGGTATATAAATCCATCACGTATCGTGCATCTTGCGGATCCGTTGATTCGCTGGTCGCATTTTCCTCGTTTTTTTATCGTTCTTTATACTCAACGCCATCTGTATAACGATCTTCATGAAAGTTGGACTCGATGGAAAATCGTCTGGATAACGCGCTAACGATATCGTGCCGTTGGACAAAGATTTGGCATTGCCCAACGGCGCATATTATTATTATTATTATGATATTACGGTTTAAAACGGAAAGGGAATTAGTTATGCTCTTGTGCCTCCCGCGATTCGTATACATTTCGCGTTTTATTACTGTCACCATCGGATAAAACGAAATTTTCTCTGGGTCTGCTGTTGCTCGGAGAGTTCGACATCTCGTTATAACTATGAGAAATGGGTGAAAATATCGCAATCTCGGTGGGTAAAACAGGCGAAGTGCGAGAATAATGAGCGCCGTTGAATAACGAGGAACGAGCCAAGGAAAATCTGTTTTTATTTTCTGTGATCGTTATCTGAGGTCGTTACTTCGTGGAACATCATCCACACTGTGATAATATATAATTTATAGGTACATATGGGAACTCGGGGTCATTTGCATCACCTTGAAGGATCGCATCTGAGCCATCAACGAGCCATGAAACCATAATAATTTTTCGTTCGATAATATAGAGAAAACTTTCTCTACGTTGCAGTCGTTGATGCTTCATTTTGTTTAGAGTATTCGTGCACCAAAAATTACAAAAACGAAGTCCTTTTTGCATACGACGAGTTTGTATTTTAGTGTCACTTATGTTCGAAGGGTTTTTTTTAAATTGCATAGTTCAAATGTTATTAACAATTCTCGTGCATTTTTTGCGTTTTGTTGAAATTTGTTATTAACAATACACTACTTTGGTAAAAAATCAATTATACGAAATCCTACGTAGTACCAAATTTGGCTCGAGACTGAACATTCTTTTAATTCTCTTCAATCCAAATCTGAGCGACACCTGGGACTGCTTGGAATTAACCGAGGGTCAGGCTACTCGTATTCAAACTCCTATCAACATCGTAGCACCTGTAAGCGTCGATAAATTCTGATAAGGGATTGCGATAACTAGCAATTGGGTTGATGCAATTGAGCCTTTCCTCTGATTTATGCTATACTGTACCATTCCCCAAATAAATGGCATTGCCCCGAGAGAAATATACCGTTAACCTTTAAAGGTTCAATTCCTATTTACGTTCATATTTGTCAAGCTCGCTTTTCAATGAAAACAAAAGCTCGAGACCAGGTGATAAAAAACCAGAATATAATTAAAACAAAGACAAACAACATCAAACAATTGTCAGATAACTTTCCCTCCATGAACTACCTACCACGCATCGAAGCTCCCGGGATGCCATAGTACTCGACTGATGCAAGTGACCCCACTCTCCCCCAATAATCGCGTAATAAAACGTTGGAACCGCATAAACATTATTGTAATGAAGTCAACTAGTATGAAGTAGCGAGTATATTTAGCGTTGCTGTTGTTTCCCTAGAACTGTTGGCCCTGGTATGCTTTACCCCTTGGTATTAACGCTCGCTACCGAAAAAGAGGTTTCACAAAGTTCCACGTGATAGCAAAACTTCATGCGGCGTGGGGTAGGATCGAATAACGGGCGACAGGGGTTTATATATACGCAAAATGTAGGTACATAGTATCAGTATACATAGGGAATCGAGGCGCACCCTTCGCCAAGGCGCGAGCGTACTCACTCCGTTTAATATAGTTACGAAAAGTTTAGAGGGTGCATGGCGCTCGCGCGGTTCGATAGCGGTTTCATATAGTCCTTCATCCTCACAACGATATATATCAGATTACATCGAAGCACATATAGAATGCGGTGTATCGCACCTACGTGCATTGTATAGACGCAGAGCAAAACTTTGATATGGAAGGGAGTACGTGTAGGTCTGTTGAGGTACTTGTTCATGTGAACTTGATAATACTTATTTGCGTGGTCGCTATTAAATTTTGGCATTGATGATATAAAATAATTTATAATATATAGGCGCATCGATTGTCTTCATTGAAAGGAGGAGAATCGATGCAGGTTGGAGGAAGGAACATTAAATGATCTTAAGCATTTTCGATCGCGTTTGCACAAAGATTGGAACAGAAATCTTTCATTATCTGTGATTTTGTGGATCGATTTGTGAACAGTTTATGACAGGAAATTTCGAGTCGAAATTTTGTGGGAGATCGAGGGTACGCGGCATCGAGCGGAGTGATGAGGATCGAGGGGAGGGACTAACGTATATTGGACAGTGTATACACCGACCTTGTGGACTCTCCAAAATGGCAGAAACTTTACATTCTCATAGAGCGGAGGGAGCTAGAGGGTCCATGGACCCTTCCATAATTACTTCCTCAGTCACAGTTGGTACCCAGAGCGGGGTCACGGAGGGCGCATTTTTCAAACTTGGCATTGAGAGCGGAGTCCCGGAGGGTTTGTGATGCCCCTAGATTCAAGCTGGAGAGCACGTTAGCATTGAGCGGATGCTGGGGGCTTACGCACTACAGAGGAAATACGCGTTTAACTATCCAAGAATATACTGTAATTTTTATTATTTCTGTCTGCATTGAGGTTCGTATTCTTAGAAAATGAGTCATTAATGTAAAATAAAAATCTTTTTGATTTCGGATAAAAATTGGAATGGTTGCACGTCCCGCAATTGGAGAATTCTAAATATGATCTTCAGTTGACATCAGTGCGTAACTTTGTTATTTTTGGCTGAAAGTATTCAAATAAGTTTAGAAAAGTTGTTCAAAATATGAAGAAAATGATGTCAAAATTTCATTGAATTCTAATTAATTCTTCCCACCTAGAAAAAAATCCTAAAAAATGAGTCTTCTAATGTGACTTCTCCTCTTAAAGTGAACACTTTGGCCATGAGCGTACGCAGTCAGTTCGGATAAGCATCAGTGGCCAGAAAGATTCACCATAATCGTGGAAAGTATATGAGGCGAGACCGATGAGAAGCACAATCCACAAAGGAGTTTAATGATCGCAGAACCTACGACACAGTGGAAAAGCAATGAAAGCAAGAAGGAAAAAAAGAGAGGAAGGAAATGAGGCAAACGCAAGTATACCGAGGCACTTGCGAAAAGTATGCGAAACACAAGTAATCTCATTTTAGCTTTTAATCTCGTACGCGGGGTTCCATCTGATTATTCTAATTAAGAAAAACAAAAATAAAACGAAAAAAAAATGGAGCTTACGGGAAAAGGAGATGGAGCGGCTCACTGATAGAAGAGATTAGAATCCTCGTGTCGAGGGAAAGATCCCCGAAGTCCGTTTCTTTCCTGTCTTATTCATTTTTTTCCCTTAAATTACGTTCCATGGCGACAAAACGCGCAGTTGGAATGGCTATATAGCAGCTAGACTAACTAAATAATAAAATGATTTCGTCACTACGGCGTACAAGAATCTCGAGGGAGAGATAATACGTGTCCAGTTGGCAGTGGTTATAACATATACCGGGTGTCCTATTTGAAAATATATGTAAAATATACCGAGTGTCTTATATTAAAATAATAAACAATCCATCGATTATTTAAATCGAAGAAGATGCAATATATACGGGGTATTCGGTTTCAAAAGGATGAAAAATATATCGGGTGTCTCTCACTGAAGAGAGATTAAAAATATCCAAGATGTGAAGAAATAAAAAATGTACCGGGTGAATCCCTTCAAAAAGGAGAAAGTATACGTGGGTTTTGCAAGTTTAACAAGACAGAACATATATCGGGTGGTCTATTTGAAAGGGACAAATAATATACCGGGTGTCCACTTTGATATTCTTGAGACGTATTGTAACTAGCGTCCCACGTGAGATTTGGGTGAAATAAGTATGAAAAACGAGTGTTTTTGAAGATACTTAAATACTTCCGCGTAGATCTTTATTATACATCCATATATGTATATCCTCCGATCACTCGATTATACTACATAGCTAGTCTCAGCTACGTAGAACTCGGAATTACCAATTTAACTTAATGCAAGTTTCATTTAAACTATAATCAGCTTCGGAAGAGGAGATATTGTAATTTTGACCGGGAGTTCAGATCAATATGAGAGTGCTTAGTAGAGGGAAAACCGAGCGCCCTCTGACGTATATATTGAGTCGGGATGTACCTGTGGCACTCTCAAAGCACAGCTCTCATAGCTCCTCTCCTTCTCTCTCACCCTCTCTCTTTTGTAAATCGATGCTCTCTCGCGATAGGAGAGAGCTTTTGCCTCGAGACTTCAGATTCATCTCGAGTAATGGCGGCAATGGTGCGCTTTCTCTCTCTTTCTCACTCTTCTCTCTCTCTCTCTCTCTCTCTCTTTCTCTGCACCAATCTCTTATTCGCTTCACCGACTTAATCGTTCGTTCATTAAAGTAGCGTTAATGAAGTTCTCTTTTATAACGTCCATCTCTCGTTATTGACGCCAGTGGCCGAAAAATATTCGTGATTATTATCGTGTATCGAGTTTCATCGGGCTACAAAAATTGAATGCCAACCCTTCCACATTGAAACGTTATGTGCGTGATAAAAAAAGCTCTATTACTACACGTTATCGTACCTCGAGCTGTGGTAAATAAATGAGCAAAATGTATACATAAAAATAGAAAATAAAAATTGTACAACTCCAGGCAACTGGTGTAATACGAGATAAAATGAATCGCACACAAATTTGAATAACTCGCAGTAATTTTTCAATGGTCAGGTCGCTACACATTGTAGCTATTTAACCTCTGCTATCGAGTTTTCTGAGTCGTGCACAATGAAGAACGCAAATATTAGCAGTAGTAGCAGCAGCTTGACTGTATGAGAGACGGTAATGAGGGCATTAATGAGTCTAGAATTTTTATGTTGGTTTTATTTTTGTCACCTAGCTCTTTATTCATTCCAGCACAGTATCAAGAATTCTTTATTAAGTGTGAAGATGTTAACCCATGTACTCTTTGAACTATGTATCGTTTTATTAAAAATAAAAATCTGTTTATTTATAACAATTTTTATCGTATATTATTCAATATTGTTTCACGTAAGTGGAGCTTTACTTTTCATGGTAAAATATTTGATAGTGGGAACTCCATTTGGCCCAACCACATACATGCGAATCCATTTTCTCGTTATGTAACTTGGATTTATAATCTAAACGAATTTTCATCTTCTTATGAAAAAAAAACAATACCTGTTTGTGATTCTGTTTGTGCACGTTGTAGTATGTATTATTGTTACGCAGTATGCTATGTATGATTCTATTGTCATGGAGGTGCGATCGATGCTGCTTACATAAGCTCAAACGCGGGTACAACTAAATAATAATAATGGTATTATTGTTTATACGATGTGCTCAAACAGTAGACATCGACATCTCTCTTTTTGTTCAATTACTCAAACATGATTGTCATAAATGCCACTTTTTTGTAACTGTCACTTCCATACCGACTGTCGGTATAGTCGTATTAAGTTCCTATTCTTTATTTACAACGTCATAAACTGTTGTAAATGTGAGCTTAGAAAACTTGGAAAGCCGTATTATTTTAAATTGTGAATTGACAACGCTGTTGTAAATTTTGAATTGTTGACTCTGCCATTTTTAATAACAAAATGTCGATTCTGAATTCAAATCATCTTTTCTTAATGTTAAATGAGCTTTGAGTTGCCCTTTAGCATGTTATGATAAATTGTAGATGACATAATGATAAATAAGAAATTCGTTCCGTTTGAAGATGACAATGAAGTCGTTATAGCTCTCGCAAGATGGATGTGCTCATTTGTCAATATATCAATATCTTCCAATAGTGCATTCGCATTTACCTACTCTTTGTGCTCTCTGTGTCGACTTTTTCACCCTTTTCCAGTTCACTAGAGCAAATAATTCCACATATAACAAAAAAATATTCGCTGACGATTCCCGAGAAGATATACGAAAAAGATATTTCAACAAATCATTTTATCTCAACATCGATGCGAGGTCGCTGTTCACGGAAAAAGAGGATATTACTCCAAGGGCGATTTGCAAGAGCAGATAAATGTTGATCACGGTTTGAATATTGGAAGAAGTTGCTCTTGTTTTTAAAATCGATAGATTTAAAAGTGTGTAAAATAAGATCTCAAAAGTTTTTTTGAAACATTCGAAAAATTGAAAAGAGCGGCGTGCAGATTGTTATGGAAATAACGAAGTTATGAACAGAATTTGTATTTAATTTTCTCTCAAAACATTAACGAATCGGTAATAAAAATCATCAAATAATGTGATGTTGATGTTGACCCCACTTCCAGAACTCCATGAAAAATAATTAATTTTGTCACTTTCTAAGCCATCGTATATAATACACCGCACATTTATATGCTCTTTCAAGTCGTCTACGTTTTCCTGATTATTGCAAGAACCTGTCTCAGTTGACAGCACATTTGTATGAGGCACCTGCTTGGACTTTAACGATTCATTCTTACTCCTGAAAAATCTCCCCTCAAAAGCCACCTCCACTTATCTCCACTCCTAAAAAGGGTGGATGTCTCAAAAAGCATCTAACACCCTTCCGGTTTTCAAAAGTATATTACCGAGGCTGAAAGGGTGATGTGTACTAACGACCGTGCCCTACGGGAGATTTCAAAACGTAGACGTACAACTCACCCTCCGACGTCACCTTGCGGACGACGACGTTGGATAACCCGGGGAAACGCCCATGAGCAATATGAACTTCTGGAAAGACGGGACAGAGAGAGATTGGGATAGAAGGAGAGGGGAGACAGAAATGCATGTATCGAAAATTAGGGAGGCATTATTGATTATTACCAATGGTGGAGCGGAAGCAGAGTCCTATCGGAAGAGAAGGGTGAATAGGCAAGGAGCGAGGATAGTTTATAATGCAGCATTCACAGAATGTCGCTGATCTTGGTGTATGTGCGCATGGAGATAAAACCATACGGGTATATAACGTTGGTGTACTGACCTATGTGCCTATCACATATATTCGAAACAAAGCTAGCTTATACATATGTATATCACATATCGGTGCAGCAACGGATCGAGATACGCGTGTATGTAGATTGACGTAGATTAGCTCACCAAGCATTTCTTCCAGCCGGACGTCAATTACCGATTTGAAGTTACAAGCCATCGCGACTATGAATGTTGCATTTTTTGTTTCATACCGAATTGGCATCGGAATACCTAGCAGAAAAACGTAATAATCATGGAATATCGATCATTCGATGAATCATCTGTGCTGTCACTTCATGAAGTAAGTCCATTCCATGAACAATTCCGATCACTCCAGTGGAATTCAACTAATATTTTATTTGAAGGAAAACTGTTTGGTGAACTGGTGGAATTCGGGCAGCGAGATTGTGACGTACAAAATCGTAGTTCGATCGCCATTCGTTCCTTCGAAATGTTTTTGCGAGTTGTTGGTAAGGACTTTCCTGAGGGTTTGGTAGAGAATTGTTGAGTGTCCTGCATACTTATGTATCTCAGGTGCGATGCTTTTTTACTTCAATGGTGGGACAAACATCAGCCCCTGTTTCGAATTGCTGTAGCTGCAGCTGTAATATTATACGTTCATTACATCTTTCGTTCTCAAAGAGGGTTAAGGGGGGTGGGGGGTTGATATTGGGTCTCCATAGAAATAATGTTTCCCGTTGCCTGACGATGACGCACGTAAGCTTTCCGCTAATGAATATACCGTTTCCGAAGCAGAGAGAATCGATAAGGTCTGCGAGGGGTCTGTTTGCTTGGAGGTTGGACGGGTGAAGGGGAACGAAGGTACTCACAAGTGCCATTATATAAGTATATTTTGAGCGATTACTATGTGCATATAACGTATCCCGCAGTCCGTTGTCTGCTGCGAAACTCCGACTCTCACGGTTCGAAGACGATAAGTATATATGTGAAGTACCCGGCTGTGCGAGAAGCAAACTCGGCGGCTGGAAGCCTTCCCGAATCTTCCTTGAATCTTTGCGAGATTGCGAGGCTTGCTCGTGCTTGCGGATGAGTTTTATCCGGTGCGCCATTATCCGCAGATATGAAGCATTTTCCGCCGATCCGAGAACTTTGTTGCGTCGGCCTCTCAGAAATTTTTTGAAACTTTGCCAGTAGAGATAATTTAACAATTCTGCCTGCTATAGGTAGTTTTTTGAAAGGATATTTATGTATAGTTTATAGTTCGTTTTTTGAAAGATATTGCCTTGTCGATTGTTTTGGTGCGTGTAGCAAACTTCCACAGTGCTTGAATTCTATTGGTCTATGTAATTTTGTGGTTTATGTTCTCAATGGATCGCCTCACACAGTGACACGAAGAAGTTCTTGTCTAAAAATTTGAAAACACTTAAATGTAGCCAAGCTGATGTTTCACACGCCCTGTAAATTATGACCATCTGTCTCTTTCTTTGGCACGTAGTCGTATTTATATACGGCTCATGAGGCACGTGCCTTTATATCCGAATAGGAAGACCGGTTTTCTCAGTTAGGAAGGTAATATAAAAGTTCGAAGTTTGGAACAAGAAATGCAACACCAGGCTAGGTCACTCGATGGCAAACCATGATATTCAATTTCCACAACTATTGTAGAACATCCCTAGAAACTTCAAGAAATAGTCGAAATAAGTCGATTCCATTTGTGTTCAAATTTGTAAAACACGTCTTTCATCAAGATTACTTTTTCCATTCAAACCCAATCTTTCTTGGAGACAATCAACTTTTCATTGATAACATTACTATTTTCTATACCAAGTCTTCCATAGAAGAAAATAAACAGAAGACTAACTCTAGTTAAAATGAACTTCTGGTTTTCGGCGGAAGTAGTACAGCGATAATTATTTCATGTTTTACCGAATCAAGTTAATCAATTATGAATAAAAGTCTAAAACGAGAAATAACAATCAACGATATTTCTCTCAAGAAAATGAGCCAACGAAACATAACGACATCTCTCCGATAAGTTAATTGTACATTTATATAATTAGAATCTGCTAATTATATTAATATATTGCAGAGTACTCTGAATTTCGATTCAATAAACTTGTTATACAAACACGCTTAAGCTACTCTTAGATATTTTCTCGAATTACTAACTTAATCAGTGGAGATAATAAGGTCACCCAGGAAGCCACATCACTATCCTCATTATCCATTGATCATAACTTCCTTTAACGGACACTGCGACACCTCTTTTTTAAAATCCTCTGCCACAGAGAACCATCGGCACAATGTGCTCTGGGCTAATTTTCATAACTCTCCTTTTGATTTTAAATTCGAGTGGCATGTTTCTCAAACAGCTCCTTTCGACAGCACGGTTGTCCAATAAATTGAGTGGCAGGCTTCACCTGGAGGATGTACAGATTATCGGATCCCCACCCACCTTTCGATCCAAATGTTGATTTTCGGTCAATTTTGCGGTTCATCAAAGGCCTAGCATGTCCGTATTTCCTACAGTGCAAACTCTGTTCACTCCTTAACAGTACATGGCATTCAATTTGTTCTTGAGGCAGCCCTGATGGGTTTCTAGCATCCAAGAAGTTTAGGTCGAGCAGCACATAGTGGATGGAACGAGGAATTTAACGCGAGTTGTCCAAACGACCAACTAACTCGTGGGAAAAAAGCATTTGGAAAAAAGACCAGTGCTGGTAGGGAGAGGTTGGGGTTTGAACTATGGACTCTTGAGCGTCGTCCAAACGTCATGTTCCGAATACTAAGCAGGGTATCTCAGAAACAGAGTCATTTTCACGAAAAATACAAGAATGGAGACTTAAGAGACAGGAACGATTGCAACGAAATGTGTGACAGATTACACATGTAGGTACTAGAGATCAAGGTCGTACTTATGATTAAATATAGCTGACATACAACGGAAGGTATGTGTCTGTATTGTGTTCGGCTTATGAAATTTGGAGCCACGAGAATGCAGCTCGGTGAAAAGTACAATATGCATATATACTTATATGTATAATGTAGGAACGTGGCCTTTCTCATTATGTATTACCTATTCCCCTATGTAAAGTATACAATACACATAACGTTGGCAACAAAAGACTCGAGGGGATGAATATTCCTGTGGAGTTCAAAAAATCAAGTTAACCCAAATTCAACTGCGCTCTATTTTTATAATCTCTCAATATTTTCATCATTATATTCATTCGTTCCTTCCTTGATACTTTGCGATGTCAATTATCTAAAATCTTTGTCAATCCATCGATTCTGATCGATAAAAATTCCTTTCATGGAAAATGAAACTTCCTATTAACAAATTTTGTATATCGAAAATTATATTTCACATCCAGAATTTATCGTTAACTTTTATATACAAAAATAAAGGTACATACTTTAAATATAAGTTGGATATATTTTATTGTTGCACATCTTTTATTTATATCTAAAAAATTATCCAAAACCTAATTAATATAAAACCTTAGACCTTAATTACAATCTTATTAATTATAAATTATTATATATTACCTTAATTAATATAAAATTTGTTTAAAATTTTGAAATTGCGACTGCTTCATCGAGATGAATTTTATCGATCATTATATAACGTATCTTTATATCCTACAATTCGAATTAAAAACCCGGTGCACGTCAACCTCGATTCTTTTACATTGCGGGATCGGCGCCAGCAATATAATTTGAATATACAGATAGAACCTTCCTCCAGGACACAAATGCACAATCGTCACTCCGGATATTACTTACGAGCATATTGTATCAGTAGTAATCGTCGTGCTCAGTGTCGTATTAATGTCTCTCTGTAAAAGTTAAATGACGAAGGCTGCTTCTCGATTCCCGAAGAACAATGAGAATAAAGAAAAAAAAAGACTGAGAGAAAGTATCGACCACAAAGCCTTCTTTTCTCTCACACGCAGTTTCACTATAACACCCGGGTTCCATCAAGTCGGGCTTTCACTTCGGCGTCGCCGCAGGAAAACGAGCGAGGCTTTTGCTACCGACCGCTACAACAAACGATGATCTACATACGGTTGTTCGCGTTATCCCGTATGTGTTCGCATACCAATGTTTTCCTATATACATACATACATATATACATGCATATCTATGTATATATATATATATATGACAAACAGTGCGAAACACACACGCACACCATATATATATATATATATATATATATATATATATATATATATATAAGATATATATATATAGGGAAACATAGAGAAACAGTTATGTATATATATGGGTCGCGTGGGAGAAAACAACACACGTTCAGCTTTATCTGCGACAATGCTAACATCGATATCCTAGCTGGCGGGCCGCGAAGCTCTCATTCTCCTCTCTTTATCCGGCCTAGCTCCCTGCGCATACACAGTCCATCCTCCATATGTTCGACGGTTCTCTTGACTACGGTGGCATTTACGAGAGTTACGTGGCTACACGAGTATATCCAACACAAAAAGGCGACAATAGAGAAGCGACGCGATCACGAGCTCGTGATAGTACAACAACAATAAAAAAAAAGAGGAAAAAAAGAATCGCTGTTGCGCGAGCGACAATGATGCGAGAGACGTCCACGCGATCACAGGGTTGGCTATAGAAAATTCATGCTACTTCCGGTACGATCGAAACTCTTCACTATGTATAGAAAAACTGAAACTACGTTCATTTTTGTTGACCTCTGTATATCCATTCTTATTATCCGTTCGATATTCTTGGAAATTGTTAAACGGGGGATGAGGGGTAGTTTTTTCATTGTTCAGTAATTCGCCAGATCCATTCGCGCGATTTGTTTAGGATGACAAATAAATTGACGAAATATTATTGAAAAGGGATAATCGTAGATGTGGTGAACTAGAGCGTTTCAATTATTCCTTATTATCCACGCGTATTTTTCAATCGAAAATCTGCCATTGTCAGGGAACATGATCAAAGCACAATTCAATCGAGTCGCATTAGTCGCAATCTCTCTCTCATTCAATAATAACAAGATGGTATACGTTTTGCATTGTGACTGGGCTAAAGACTGGGTTAAAGTTAATCCACGTGGAACTAGATGGTCGGAACGTGACTGCGCAGCCAATGAGAATACGCGTATTTACAGCAAAGCAAAACGTTTTAGCGTTACTCGAGGGTAAATTACAAAAGGACTTGGTTCGTTTTCGGGTAATTAACAGCCTCGTCTCGTTGCTATATCATCGATAATAATTCATTGAAGATTGAAACAATCAAAATCCGGATGTGGGCTAAATCGTGATAACTATTGAGTTAGAGTTACTAATACGCACTTACCACAAGGTTGTATCGCTATTGTTGTGAGTATTTCGAATGCGATTTTCACCCCGTGGCATGTTTGCTTGGGGTTTAACAATGCCATGTAGCATTATCACCTTTTGTCTATATACATACAATTATATATATGTATATAGATAAAATGGATGGTATAGATATATTCTTTGTAATTGATTATCGTAAGTCAATCACAGGGACACAAACGTTTCACTCGGTTATTCCGAGTTACAATAAAAACTTTTGTAACTATTATTTATAAACATACTTCTAATTACTTATTATTAATTTTAAGCGACTGTTAATAAGAAAGTGTACAAATCTATTCATAATAATTGAAAAAAGATTGTATAGTTATGAAAAATGGTTTTAATAGTTATTAACAAAAGAAATGTTACAAATTTTCAAAAATTGAAAAATAATAGTAATTATGAAAAGTTGTTAAATTGAAGAAGTTTAGAATGAAAAAGTTTCAAAAAAATTAAAATATCCACTCATTTAAAACAACAGAAAGTTTAAAACTCGAAAATCACATTCAAAAATACCTCAAATAATTTTTCTATATTTTTTTCTTGAAAAGTACATTTAAAACCGAAAATGAAAAAGAAGATCCACTTAAGAAGTTGTGAGCAAACAGTTGATTTTCAATGGGTATTAAAAACTATAAAAAAAATTGAGAGAATAAAAAATCAATTTTTGAAACTGTCTGATATGGCATGGAATGCCCCATATACATAGTAGGTATATATATAGTATATACACATTACGTATGTATATATATATACATTCGTGACTGCAGAATGAAAACCTGGCAGTCGTGATTATAAAACCACGATCGTTTCATATTTATGCACAATGACAAACGATAATTCATCCTTTCGAGTATTGGAGCTCGTATAAGTACGTTATAAATATGAAAGCAAGTCTTTTTCATTTTATAGATCGGATACGTGGTATTGAAATATCGATGATTGTCGTGTTATGAGAATATCGAATAATCATCAAATCCTACATCGCCTCATTTCGGGGAGTACGGCGAGACTTAAATCATTCGAATTGAATCGAACGATCGAGTCGACGTTGCGGAAAAAATTGCCGACCTCTATGAGAAAATGGCTCCCATAAAGAGTTCCAAAAAAAAAACGATCGGTAAGATGATTTAATTCGACAATTCGCTATTCTCAATAAAATCGATTTTTCCATTATGACTTTTGTGCGGAGGAAATTTTTTTTGCAAAAAGTGAATTGTACTGAAATTTGAAAATACAAATTTTCTTTGAATTTTGAGCAATTTTTACACGACACGAGGCTTGATTGATTTTCTTCATTGGAAGTCAAACAAAATATTGATTCA
>JAPYZT010002187.1:0-19873 GCA_030522965.1 Tryphoninae sp. A BG-2022a
TCTCGAGCGTGTTTGTGTGCGTGTAGTGTGTTTTTGGTCCACCCCGAGATTCTCGGTACCCTCCATATCTGGAGGGCGTCCCCCTATCCACCACCTGGGCAGGCGCCCGATGCGGGATGTAGCAACCCGGCACGGGAAGATTATTATTATTATTATTATTATTATTATTATTATTATTATTATTATTATTATTTGAATATTATTGGAATAATATTCGAATAATATTTAATTAATATTCTTAATTGTTCAATATAAGTATATTATATTCACGTGAGGATGTGTAGGTTCAAACATCTGAAAAAAATTGTTCGTTCATTTTACATCAAATCTGAGTAAAGAATCAGACTCCCGTGACCGAGTTACACCAAGTTAAAAAAAATGTTAAAATAGTCCCACTGGTTCTTGAAATAATCAAATAAATAGACACGAAACTTGGGCCCAGCGCGCTTCTATTACTTGATATACGGCTTTCCCGCGCCTGCCGGTCTATCCCCCCTACTCGGCCACTTTCGCGCGCTCGGGCGTTTTTGTTCATGTTTAGGCGCAATTTTCACCCACTTAAACGCAATTAAATGAAAATCTAAAATTGACAATTTATCGGTCAACAGCTCTAGTTTCAAAAGCCGCTTATTAAACTTAAATCGGACGACGTCCAGAGGATCAAGCCTCACCGCAAAATATGACACAATTAAATTCATTGCACTAACGCAAAAACCAATTATCCGACAGCGCGCAGGTTTCGAATACAAAAAGTACGTATCAATACCTACTATTTCGCGAAGAGCCTAGCCTACAACTTCAAAAATGGCAGAGTTATATATTTTTGAAAAAAAACACTTTTTATTTTGGTTCTTGCCGCGTACCTCCCTTAATTATGAATCGATCAGCTTCGTTCAGTGCTCATTTCATGCGTATTATAATTATCTACAATTCGTCTATTGAGACTAAATAGATTCCTTCATAATTTTTTGTTTTATAAGCAATAAAACGAAAAATATGTCCTTTTTTTCACTAATTTGTTAATAACAAAAAATAAAATGGGAACCAGGAGTCGAAAAGTGATCAGTTATGATCGGGAGGCTATTACGTTACGTCTGATGGCACTCGCCGTTATCGGGTGCTATTTTTGTGAAAAAAAACCCTTATTTGCTTGGCCTAAATGGTAATTCCATGATCCAAAAAAGTGAGTGCGCTCTGTATGTAAAAAGGAGTGTGTATATGCGCGTCAGAGAAGCAAAGAAAGCACTTATATAGTTGCAAAAATCGAGAAAAAGTTGAAGGTGCTAAAGGAAAAAGGCTAAAGCCAAAAGGAAATCTAAAGGAGAAAAAATAAGTAATACAAAACAAGTGAAAATCGAAAAAGAATACAGTGGATGGTGAGGGCATAACAATTAATTAAGAAAGTTTCATTAACTAACAAGTTAATGATAAAACTCAGTACATATTGTGAGTTAGCAATTATGAGAAATGAAACCTCAACTGAAGAGATGAAGACAGTCGTGTGGGTGATGGTATTCTCATTTCATTTCGACGGATGAAGAGCCCCGGCATTCCTAATGCCCGGAGAGTCCCGACTTTTGGTGTAAATATCAAAAGCTTAAAGTCGAAAACAAGGAACATATATTTGTTAACCCGCCTGCTTTTGATGAGGGTACTGCGAATTTTTTGAATCCTATTTATGAAGAAGTGACGTCGAATGACCTTTTAGAAAGATGCTTGGGCAGAAATACGCAGTATAAAAATGAGGCGTTCAACTCCTGCATGTGGAATTTAGTACTAAAACACGTTTTTGTAGGTCAACAGACACTTACAGTTGTTACATGGGTTGGGGCCATTCAACGAAGGGTTTTTACCTATTTTACAAATCTTGGAGACTATGGAAGTCACAATCTTCAAAGCGGAAAATGATACGGCAAAGGCTTCGAAAGTAACCACAATGAGTCATAGAGCAGAAAAATTGAAGGCATATTATACGCCCTAGGCATAGACGATTAATGCAGGTATGAATTTTTTAAGAATATCGGTTCTTGAAACTTTAAACGCGATTTTCTCGAAAAAAACGTTTGTTCGTTAGGCCCGGGCGAAAAACAATTTTTTATTCGACCGATTCGTCTGAAATTTTTACACGTTATTCTATACATCGGTAGTTCTCCTTAGTGTTAGTATATTTTTTTCCACCCCTAACTCTTCATTTTAAAGCTTGATTTGTGTTTGAAAAAATCACTTTAATTACTCGAAGTCCGTCATTTTATTATTTTGGCCCAAAATAAAAAATTCTCATACCAACGAGAACGACAATTCTATAGATCAATAATCAATTCGATTTTTTTATTTCGTATGTCCTCAAGAGCTAAAGTCATCCGGGCCAGCCACGTATTTTTTTTTGAGGTGTTTACTTTAAACAATTATAATAATAATAAAACTTGTTAAAATTGAAAAAACAGATTTGTTTTTATCCATTAAACGTCAATAAAAACATATAAAAAATTCAAAATCATCGAATTTTATTTTCCCATAGAAATAAATTCCCGATAAAGACGTAGAAAAACGTGCAAGTTCTCAGATTACTACCATAAGGGTTCGTGTTACATATCGCAACGTTATAGGTACAACGAGTATCTCGATCATTTGGTCGATGAAGCCTATTAAAATATTGCATTTGTATATAACATCAAAGAAGCTTCAATTCTTATGGAAAACAAATCCGTGATTTTGTTTATTATATAGGCATAATAAATAAACTTTACGTAGGATCAATTTGAATTTTGAGTATGTTGTTTTTTAGTCGATTTGCAACAGCTTTTTTTAAATGAATTTAAATGCTTACTTTACTTGGAATGTGAGAAAAAACGGGAATAAAATATTAATACTTCCCCTAACGATACGACTATCTTAAGGGGCTATACCAGTGTAATCCATGAAAAATTAGGAAATTTTGCCGAATTTTTTTAAAACAAAGTACTCGATAGAAAGTTTTGAAGTTTTTTTGGACATAATAAAGTATATTTTTAGCTATATTTTAAGATTTTTTTTTACAAAAATATTGAACCATAACGGAGTTATGTGCTGTCTTCGGAGGTGCGTAAAGAAAAGTTCCCCAACTGCTGACATGATTTCAGTTCAATGAGTAGCCGAACCAGAAAAATCAAAAAAGGTTATTAAAGTTGAAGGTATTTCCTATACAATGACCTACGATTTTTGAAAAATATCAAAAATTAACAAAATGGCGTAGCTCTGAATTTTTGGGGTAAAAAAATGGTCGTTTCGTTAATGCCAAATTGACAATTTTCAACCAATCAAAAAGATCGTAGGGCATTGTATAAGAAATATATTCACGAATACTCAGTTTCAATTTGAAGTCGATCGGTCAATTTCTCTTTGAGTTATGATGTCAGGAATTTTGAAAAATGTCGTTTTGAGAAAAACGTGATTAAAGTTTCAATTATTGATTCCGTTTATAGGCAGATGAAGCGACTTATACCTGTGAGCGGTCGCCTTTAGAACACTGCCATTCAAAAACTATTTAAGATACGACCTTGCCGCTTTCACAGGATATTTTTGAAAGTATAAACTATAGAATGAGCAAAAAAAATTGATTTTTTTCAAGTGTCACACTGGTATAGCCCCTTAACTGATCGCGATATATATATATATATATATATATATATATATTCCACGACAAAGAGACAAGTTTTAAAAACTTTTTTTTTGTATTTTCTCTATTTTTTGATATTGTATAGTGCCCATCGAAACACTCTTCGTAGTAAATTTTGAGATTTTGTCGAATACCCGCTCAAAAGATATCGAACTTTTGCTCATGAGCAAAAAAGCCAAAAATTACTCTCTTTTGGCTTTTTTGCTCATGATTTCTTTAATCGTAGACCAAATTCAATGTTTTTCTTTGGAACTTTTCGTTGTTGAATGTGCTTAAAAAAAATACATAGAAAAGTTATGTGAGGCGTTTTTGAATGGGATTTTTAAGCTTGAAACAAATTTTTTTTAAACCGGGTGCATATTTTGATTTTTTTGAAAATTTGTTATTCTAAACTTCTATTAATTGAACAACTTTTAAATCTGTGTAGATCGTGGGCTGCCCATAATTGCTATTTTTTTCGATTTTTGAAAATTTGAAATAAAAAGTTCTTTTTTGATGATAACCATTAAAACCCTTTTTCATAATTATATGAAGTTTTTCAATTATTATGAATACATTTTTATACTTTTTTGTTATTAACAGGCGTCTAAAATTAATAATAAGTTACAGTTTTTATTTAGGTGGATATTCTTTTAAAAATGTTACATATACGATCAGAACTAAAACACCTTTTAAGTCGTATGTCTTCGGTATCCATCGGGATAATTAATTGTGAGTGAAATTTTTGTGTCCCTATGATTGACTTACGATAAGTATGTATGTTTTAATTCAGTAAAATTTGTGTCCCTGCATTGACTTATCGTAAGTCAATCATACAGACACAAAATTTCAGTCAGCTAAAACATACGAGCTTATGAGTATCTAAAACTAAAGAGGTTCCAAACTATTTACAAAATTAATAATAGGCAATCGGGCAGTAGGCACAACAAAATAAAAAAAGTATTTGAAATTAATGTTTGTAAATTATAAACCCAATCATTCGATTGCCACTTTTGTAAAAAATATCTTTAAAACAATAATAAATAAAATTTAAACTTTTCATCTGATGTGCACCTCGATCGAAATAGTAATCATGGCGCATCACGTCATACGTAGGGAAATGTTTCAACATGGAGACTTAGGCTTGTTTACCTGCATGAAAATGACTGTGGTGAAAAATCATTTGTTTATTGAAATCGTAACATTTCGTTATTAATATGTTAAAGAGAGGGAAACAATAATCAGTTCTTAATCATAGATATCCACTTCTGGCTATGATGATTAATTTTAAAAAACTGTCGTTTGAACTGCATGAGAAAAGGGATGTGTCATATAAAATGCATTAATCTCGCAAATGGCATACATTGGGTTATTGCGACTGTTCACCCGAAATCCAGAGGGTAAATGATCCTGTCTCCCGTGTCCAAAGCTCGTAGCCATCGTCTCTTTTCTCCCCCAATTTGCATACGCCTCTTCAAGTCTTTCCTCTTATCTTTCCGTATTCCATGCTCGCTACTCGGGAACTAACAACTATCGTCAACAGGGAACAGCATGTCCATGAATTTCGTATGGTTTTTTACGTATAAAAAATTACAGATCGTAAACAACTACAAAGTGTCATTAGATCGATATTCGCGATTTAGGTTGATGGAAAGCAAAACAAATTGTTGTAGATAACCTGTAAAGAGAGTTTTCCAATTCGGAAATAAATTTTCGACACTGCTCCTACTGTCCAGGTTCATGGACCAACGGAGAAGGCTCTTTCGTACGAATCGTGTCGACTTGGGAGCAGAATTTTGAGCGATTCGATAGCTTTCGTTTTGCAATCGCACCTCATTGTGAGAAATGTTGTATTTTGTTGCATGTTTTCAACATAACCGCCATTGCACATATGAATACAACGGGCAGTGTGTAATACCACGGACCCGAAAAGTTCGAGTGACATTTGCACAGTGGTGCAAAAGATGACATCTTTGGTTTTTACAATTTATGTCACATTGGAAGATCACTGAAAAAGTAATGGTTACTTAATCCACAAAATGCATAAATACAAAATGGAAAATTGTGCACATGGAAACATGGCACTTGGGCCGAAGGGTTAGTCACTCGAGAAATCAGTGATATCCGTTTCATCTGAAATCAGGCTAGGAATCATTAAAAATCAAGTGAAATCGCAGGTTATCTAATTTATTCGGAAACCACGGGAATTGCAATGGAAATCGGAAGAAATCGATTCCTTTTGAAAATCGTTGTGGCGTTTTATTACTACAGAGTATCGTAGGTATGTATATCATAGGTCGAACATATCGAACGTAGAGAACGCCTCGAGTCCTGAAAATTGTTCATTGAAAAAAAGTTTCCTGACGAAATTTTGTCGGGTAATCAGATATCGAACGTGATCAATTACAGCTTAGATTGAAGATGGATGGATTGGATACCCATATGTGTACGACTTGTGTCATGCGGCTCTGTCTGCGGGGTCGATAGATAACGACTGGACTCATTTAGGACGTAGCATATTTGATTAAAAAATAATTTTTGCGGCTCCTACTCGCTCGATGTCTTTTAGCTACGGTGTTTCAATTATGGGGTTGACGAGTAGAATGTCGCGGTTTTATATTATAATGATTTCGAACGAGGCTTTACTTATAATCACGATTGAGTTTATTTACAATACTAATAAATGAATGCAAAAACAAATGAATCATAATTGTTTTGTAACGCGCGAATATTGGAGTAAAAATCGATCTTCAAATTGGACCGTGTTTGCAACGACTCGGTTTTTAGTATGGTTTTCGAGCGATTTTGAGACGGTAACGTATAGAACCAATACAGGATGAATCAATCTGACGATGCCATACACACGTTCCAAGTGATAGAATGACAAATAAGATCAACGGCGATTATCGCCTCAGAAAAATTTCATCCGATTTGTATGTAGCCCACTCTTTGTTGGCATCGTGATATTGTTATCCTCTGTAAGCTTTGAGTTTGGACAGAGAAATGAACCCTTTCGTTCCGAGCGCCGGATATAGATGACGCTTATCCATACCATGATCCGATATTCCGTTCAGTGGCGTTACTCGTATTCGAGCGAACGTCCGTAACGAAAGGGTTAATTATCACAAAACAATTTTCTTTCATCATATGAATTATCATCACATAGGTATTTAAAATATCACTGTGACACGCAATATCAACTATGGATAAGACTCGAATTACAATGTTGCATTTTTTTTCTCTGGAATTTGAACAGCAAAACGATGCTTTCGGGAGGATCCTGGGGAACAATTTCAAAAATTTGGAAAATGTATACGACAAAATCCAAACGTACAGACGGACTTCAGCAGTTTGGAAAGAGTCTTTTCCACCTGAATCTTACGACTTCGTTGTTTACATGAAAGAGTAGGTGTACAACTTTTTTTTCTTGATCAAATATTGCAATTTCCTTGTATCCAAAGAACTCTATTAAGAGTACGATTAATTAATACCATTTGTTTTCTGGGGATGAGCAGTACACCCACTACGATGGGATCTGTACACAAGGGGCCTAAATGTAAGAGTTTTGCCACATTCATAGGCTTGTAGTATATATATATATATATATATATATATATATATATTCGACCATAATGGGCCGACATTCAACATTTATTTTGACTTTTACTACCTTTGAGGGTTCTCCAAATGGAAACCACTTTGTGGGCACGATGACGAACGAGTTGGCGATATAATGATATGGGACGATGGAAACTTTTCAGGACTCGAAAGAGTCGTTAAACAGTTATCCTACATGTAAGCATACTATAATACCAAAAGATTTGTAAATCAGCCTGCGGTTGCAACTGCATAGTCAATAATCAGAAAACATTGATTAGCTTTAGCTGGCCGCCACTCATCAATGGATTGCCGGAGCATGAGTTTGTGGACTGCGAGTTAAACATAAACACTGCACTGAACTAGTAAGAAATATAATACATGACGCATTCTTCGGGAAGTCAGCCATTGTCCTCTAACATAAGTGCGTCTAATTATTTCTCGGAAACAGTGAAACCTCTAATAACCATGGGGCGTCAACGCGACACGTAGTCTCATTTTCGTGAGATCGAGCAGTTGGTTTGGCTAGCGTAACTATAGTTCTTCATGTACATACTCAGTTCTTTGACTATAGTGCCAGTGAGTAATCAATTGAAGTGGTGTGTATGCTACAATATGCATATTCAACGGGATCAGTGATTAAGCATGTGCATCCACAAATGACCTCGCCGAACATTAGTTGCCAACGCTTGCTATTTATTACTTCAAATCACGTTAGGATGTGTAATTCAGATCTCGTATTCACAATCTGGTTATCGTCGAGTCGAATCGGCGCGATATTTTTTTTACCAATTTTTAGGCGCAACCTGCCAATAGGCACATCATCAAACGGTGTCACTAGTCACTAACGTTTCTTTAATTACGTATTCAAAGTCAGCATAAATTTCATTATTTTTCACCCAGCTATGATGAAATATGATACGGGTAAATTATTCATCAGGTATAGTAGATACATACAGTAATATTGTTCAAAATCGATAATGAACCAGACTTGGTTAATTATGCACTTACCTATTACGCTGACATAAAAAGAAATGATGAAACTGCCTGGGTTGTTTGCCCAATTTCGGTGCATCCACTAAATTGATAGTAATATCATATTTAGTGTTTATTAAAATCCAGTTTTATTTGGCAAAAGCGTTGAAGAAAAAAGTATAGTAGCCGAATGAATGATCGTTCGAAAATAACAGGCAAACGGAAAAAGTGCAATTGATATTTAACGAGTGGACTTGAGGGCGATCAATGATTTGGGGTCTACTTAATAACTTAATTTTCGCTGAAAAACAATAGGTATTAAGGTACAGGTTTTTTTTAATATGTGGACTCGCGACAGATAGCGTCAAATCCCATTCACGGGAGCGTGTAACTAATGCGTACGTTTCAACATATGTATATATAGCTATGCTTACAAAACCAACTTGGCACGAATCTAACTAAAATGGGACGAGCTGACAATGAGATATAGTGCCGATGCCGAAATTCTCGAGGTCTCAACTTACATCTACTTAAGCATTGCGCTCATTTTTCCTGAGAATAAATTTCCTACGTTCTTCCCCAGATTCCAGTCTCCTTTTACTTTCCATACGTTTGTTTATTTATTAACTTCCCATTTTATTTCAAGTTACTTTTGTTACCAACATATCGATACCTCGGAAAGGGTTAAATGGCAAAATGTAATCGAAATGAAAAATTCAAATTCGTCAATGAATACTTTAAATACAATAGTAGTTTCTTCTTCTATAGAGGATTTTGATCGCAATTCACGCTAAGAAAAATGCAAATAAACCTCGCTCTGTTTGTGATTCGATCTGATACCTTCCGTTATACCGCAAGTTCTAACGTTTCTATACTGACTCGCTCAATAACCGCGATGCATTTGATGAGAATTTGACTCTATATTATTAATCGAAAAATCGTATCTTCATTAAATCAATAAAGTAAATGCACGATTATTTAGAAGTGATCGGGTTTTCTTGGACTCTTGTGTCGGCGTAATTTTCCTTCCGAGAAAATCATTGATTCTCTCACGAGATCGTTTTGAATTGTCAAAAAGAATTGGGACAATAAGGCTTTAAACAAATAATGATTAACGCATTGAGTAAACAATTTTTACCCCGTAGCGACGAATAATTCACATCGAATGTTTATGCGCGATTGTATGAAAAATGTCTTGTTTCTAGTGCTTGGTGCTTGACAAAACCAAAAAAGTATTTTTCCAAAGGTGGTCCGCTGGATCTCATTTTCCCGAGTGACTACATAAGCCAGACAGATTTTTGCGTGAAAGCGGACTTGTGGTACTCCATTTATGTTGATGTGAGTTTGAGTTTAAAGAATTTTACTACATATCATTTCGAATATGACACTTTTGTGTTGTATTCCAAAATTATGAATGAAATTTTACTCATTTTAAAAAGCTTTAAATGAGTTTTAAATGTTCGCGAAACACATTGTGTTCGAAAATATACATAAGTATCGATAGACGCTTGTTACTTCATGGACCAATTATTATTTAATTGAAAGTAAATTTCAAGCATACATGTAGTGCCGGCATAATCTTTTCATCATCTAAATGTAATTTCGTATCTTTGTTTCAGCCGGAACGACCGTGTTACCTAATGTGTTATCGGAACATAATTTACGGTTACATTGACCCGGTAGACTTCCCATACGATGGTCTTCAGTGCGGTTCGACACGAGATGTAAGATCCTATTCTGCCCCTCGATTTACTCGAGGATCACTAACATAAAAAAAATGTATTCTCAATTATTACAGGTGTGCATAGATGGCAAATGCATTAAGAAGAAATGGACACAATAAGCGTATTATTCGTAGAGCTCGTAATTGTGTGCGAAGACACCAATATTTAAAATTAGTTCGACAAATATACCCGGTATTGACCTCTTAACACAAGTAGCAATTTGGCTATAATTTCAGTGAATTATTTTGTGCTACCGTACCACCGTATCATTGTAATAAAATTATTTTGTTATTTCGAAATTATATATTCCAATCAATTGAAACAACGATGTACATTAAAATTTAGAATGCCCAGTACTAGGGCATTAAGTAGTTTGCGTGATTTGTTTATGATAAATCGAATATCTCAATTCATTTAAGGAAACGTCATATACCTCTTGTTAGTTCACTTTGGCTATTACAAAACTCATCCGATAATGCGGCGTGCTGATTTTGCGACCCTGATTTTTGCGGAAAATGGTGCGAAAAATGTTGTCAACATGGCCCGATATGTCATGTTTTCACAGATTAAATAAAATCATTTTCAGTGTTATTCAATAAACGATGTCCCATTTTGAGTGGAATAATAAAATATCTCAACTACGGTCGCTCCGATCGGAAAATCTTTCAATGAAAAGGTGTAGCGGTAAACATGGCAGTTCCGTGTTTTCATTATCTACCTACTGGCCAACAGAGCTTGGATGAAGATCACCTTCGAGCACTTTCGCTTTCACTACGCAAATAAATAATTTCTGTAGTAGAAAGTTTTAATCACACTTGACACGTATCGAACGAAAACGAGAGATGCGCAACTTGAAAATGGCGATCGTTGCGCCAATTGAAAGATACAAGATTCATTGACACATTGTCGAAGGTATGTGGTGTTTCTTGTTTCACAGCGTTTTTCCGACCACTTCGGTGTGCTTCTTGTTCAGTCAAATAATTTCGTTGCGCATCGTTTCAAATGTAATTGACGGCAATAACGTTGATGTATATTCGATGTTTAAAGTCTCGCAATCCCATCGATTTCGAAACTTCTCACGAATGTTTTTCATTGCTCCATTTCCCTATTTCTCTGTACAAAATTGTGCTGCAGCTTCAAGTGGTATAGTGAGATCGCTCCCAGCAACTTTCAGAACCTCAATATCATATTTTCCCCTCGAAAGTCCAAAACGTCTTCTTCCAGAGTTGTATTTTGATCGGTTGATTGCGTTTTGCGGATGAAACTTTTGCAAATAAGATATTTAATGTTCCATTCGAAATGGGACCCACTGTACGAATAATCGAGTGTTAACAGCCAATGACTCGTGGATTACGTTAGCGTTATAACGAGAGAGTTCTCATTGGCGATAGTAAAAATAGTGTGGCTCGAGTCGAATACAAGCAGTGTCTGTATTACACGTGGACGGGGCTGTGCCCGGACCCGTGTGCCTCCATACTTATGTATGTAATAGTATGCCTTGAGCGTACAAATGAGGCCTCCAATATTTGCGCGCCTCAAGCGTTATCGAGGAAATCATCCGGTGACGTGATAATACCGATTATTTCTTCATTCGAGCGTCTTCTTCCCGATTTCGCCGAAGCACAATTGCTCGATTTATGAAACGAACTGCGATTATCTCGGGAGAATAATTTGCGTTTTGCCTTAGAGACCATTTGGCTTTTTGTCACGTATCTCTCGATACCTAAGCTCGACGAGACCGATACCGATGCGTTGCTTCGCTTGTAAGAGATCGAGAACCTGCTTTCCGTTCGGTCGTTATCGAGCAACGATTCTTCGATTCCGAAGAAGGAAGGATCCTTATCACGCAAATGTCTCGTGTTACTGCTTAAACAAGCGAGAGCCACGCTATCATCTCTGGATAGCATCGAACTCTTCCTTGCCCATGATTTCTCATTCCGGTCCGTCATTTTTTCTAACGTCGATCGGTAACAATCGGACCTTATCTTGATATTTTTGTGATGACGAAATGTTTCATCGTATTTGCCCATTGTCTTGGAAATATCAGGTGCGTACATAACAGGTACGATCGTGATTTTTTCATCATCGATTGGAAGATTCAGCCGTTTTTCGGCGCCTTGACGCGATCGCACATCTTCAACACAATTTTCTGTCATCTCCACAGTCTCCAGCTCGTAAGGATAAACCGAGATTCCATTGGAATTAAAAGCTTTTTGCTCCGCAATATTGGTAACTTTTGGACTCGTACTATATTTTCTCACGATCATTGGTTCCGTGTACGTATCGGTTAATTGATTCTCGCTGATTGCTAAATTATTCAAATCATGAATCCGCAGGTTTCCACTACCTGGCCATGAAACTTGTAAACAATTTTGGAGCGATGTTGTATTTTTCGTGCCAAAATATGCCACATTATTCGAGGAATCGATTGTCCCGCCAAACGATTGTGAAATTAATATATCCATAGATTGACAAACTTTAATATCTTGCGAATTATATTGGTCCGTTGCAACGAATATAGTATCTTTATTTCGATTATATTTTGCCATATCCTTAGATCGATCGCGTTCCAATATGCATGCATTTTCCAATTTGGACGTTAATACTAATGATTTTTCTGGAGTTTCAGCTTGTCTACGAAGCTTTACTTGGATGGGTTTTGAAATCCGTTCCGATGAAGTTTTTTGCATTTTGTTATGCCGATTTTTTGTCATGCAAATATGGTCTGCGGACAAAATAGAAGCTGCGGATCTATCGGACAACGTCCGAGTAATCGACACATTACCATCCGAAATTGAACGAGAAATCGTGCGCTTTCTCGTTGCACAGAAGCTATCGGAACACGCGTCAGCAATCGCTAAATTGTGAGTGTTCCTACGTGTCGTCCAACTCACATCGTCGGTACGACAGAAATTCCCAACCCGTACTTCTTCACATTTTCCGTGAAAAGGATCAATACCATTCGAAGGGATTGTACAACATTGTTCGGACATTGCACGAGCTTCGAGATTATTTTGCGAACCGTCCAAAAACGGTGATAAAGTATTACGAAAATGAGAGTTCCTAGCTAACGGCAATAAAGAACACTGTTCGCTCGACCGACTTAGGTTCAAGTGGTCCTGCTCGCGTTCTCCTTTCGTAATGCTAAAATATATTGGTTTATCCGCATAATCGTTTCGTCCAACGGTACAATCAGATCGGAGTCCATAACCAAATGGTTTTTCATTAAAAAATGGTGCTTGGTCGTCCCCGAGATGACGCGAGTTTCTGCAAAATGTACGAGACCTTTCGACAGAATTTCGTAGTATATGTTGCGATCGGCGATCATCTACTTGAACCTGATCATGCCAGATCCGAGAACTTTGCGATGTGCCGCAAGATTTCAAAACGGTCGACGTCTCTGTGGTCGGTAAGGCCTTTATGTTATCGACTGCCGGTAATGGTAATACGAATGACCGCGAACATCGGGCCATCGTTAACACTCGAAGTGAATCGTTGCGACAAAATATTTTGGCGCGGTGAATGGAGTAGCCCGATGCATTCTCCGATAATATCGGCGATCCTCTGCTTGAATTGATCCACGGCTCGACGTCAATATTGTACGGGACCAATCCCGTTAGATCCAAGGCTCGTAGTTCTCCTGTCAATTTGCTGAATTCATTCTGCAATGGAACAAGCTCGTTTTCTATACGCGACAGAGTAACGAGATCGGGGCGATCGCGAGAACGAATTCGAGAAACTAGCTTTGTCCTCTTCTCGCTCATCTCCAACGGTTTGATATTGCTTCTCGCGGGAAATAACGTAACGGCTCTGTTATCATTGAAAAGTCTGTAAGGTCGGTGGACCGTCCGTATAAGACGCGGCGCCGTTGTTTGCATTTCGTCGGCAACGGCCGAAAAATCTTTACTCGTAGCTTGTCCCGATAAATTCACGTGATATCGTGGCCAACCTATCGATTCGACGCGGTCGACGATGGTTTTGAATTTTGTCATCCGCGCGGAGGACGATTCCGACGCGAGGCGAACGAGCGTATTGGCTTGTCTTGGGTCGATTCGATCGTTCGTCCTGCACGGGCCTGTATTGCTCCTCACGAAAGGAACGGATTCGGACCTTTGGACGGTTTCCACGGTAGAAACATTTTCTGGGATGCTGGTTGCCTTCGCTTCATTCACATGGTTAATTTCCGTCCCGGTAATTTGGCCCGCCAATTCTGTAGCCTCTGGGCAATGACGTCGATTAATGTTCCGAATGGTATTACCTCGTGGCCGTGACACGAGGTCCTCGTTATGCGGTGGACAACCTTCACTCGATGTCTCGTATTGGAGGTTGCTCGAGGATTCGGTCGATGAAACGAAGCTTAGTTCTGACGATAGTGACGACCCTTCCTCGACATTTTTTCGACCGGCTGAGTTAACCAGCTTGTTGAAATCAGGGGAAGAAATGTGTTCTATCGCTCGATTACAAGGATTTTGCGACACGAAGTAATGTGTATGTCTCGTGGCCATCGTCTCGAGTTAGTTAATTGTCGTGTCGATATATCACAACATTTATTTATCATCGGCTGTTCAATAACTACGATGACGATGACGGCAGCTGATCGTGATTCTAGATCTTTCTCCAAGATGTAAACTTTCTGACTTTATTTACCGAGCATAATTTGAAGCGAACGTCGATCCAGGTTATCATTCGCGAACCCATGACGCGAACGGTCCGAAGTAATACGATAATAAAGGAAAATCGTGGCCTCCAAAGTTAAACGTCTGTGAGGATCAGCCACGTTGAGATATACATTTTCATATTACTTACGGCAGCCATACGAAAACCCCTTTTCTTTTAAATTGTAGGTGGGCTCCTCGATATTTTTGTTACGTTTTACAAAAAAGAATACACACATATACATCCACCCCCCCCCCCATACACACACACGCACGTATCTTTTATCGTGAATCTCGCCGGAGGAGGTTTAATCGTTTACGCGTGTTATCAAGTGGACAATCGTATCTACGATGTGAATGAACAAATGTTCAAATATTCAAATATCCGAAAAAATAAATAAGTTGTGTCGCGAATGGCGATGTCCAGCTTTGCAAACACGAAACATATAATTTAGAAAATAATATTCTAATATTCTAGATATTCTTATTTGATAAAATCAAAAATATGTTTTGAGCACGACAGAAAAATACCACGAAACGAAGTCTTGGGAACAATTTCTTTCCCATACAGGGTACGGTAGTATATATACCTATGAACATTCGCCATTTGAAAAATAATGTCAAGGTGATAAGTATTGCGCTATACGCGGTTCCCATAAATTGGCTCTTCTGGGTTCGATTCGTTCCGGCACTAATGGAAATTTCCTTCCTTGAGATCTTTCTACGCTTTCGTTGGTTCGAACCCTAGCTAATGAAAATCGACGTATGTCCAAAAGAATATTGCAGATTGAGACGACGACCAGAGAACCGAAGAGGTATCTCGCATTTGTTTCTCCCTTCCGCTTAGACCCTTTGTAAATGAAAACGATGACGCAAAGTTGGCTTCGAATATAGGACGCGCGAATCGCAATTTATATCCATGCAATAATATTGCCATCTGATAGGGCAGAAGATCGGCGACAAACAGGCACAGGGGACTGGAGGTAAAAAAAGGAAAGAGAGCCGGTAATGTTACAGCTTCGGTCTGATCGTTGAGTGCGAGAGGCTAGCGGGCCGGGTCATGCGGTATTCGTTTTTGGGACAGTAGTACGGTAAGTTGGATCGGAAAAATTGATTTTTTTTGCTTACTTATTTCACGAGTCGTATATATGGCGAATGGGGGCAGAGACTGGCACGAAAGAGTCAGTTTTTAAAGAAAAAAAACACAATGCAAAAGTAAATAAATAAACAAAGATGAATGCATCATACTTTTTTATTCGATTCCTTATGCACGTAATGTTATAAAACATTTTGTGAAAAAAAAAACGATATTCTTAGAGTTCTTTACCGTTTGAGTCCCAGAGGGTTTTGAAAAAACACCGTCGAGGAATCCCAAACAGCGCGACCGCGCTTCTACTAAACGAGTACGAGAAGACCCAAGAAGCGCGATCGCGCTTGATTAATTTTCTGTCGAGAAATATCAAGCGGCGCGATAGCACTGCTTTTATTTCTTTCGAGAAAAACCAAACTGCGCGTTAGCGCTTTGTTTGTTAAATCGATGCGTGCCAACTGGAGCAACAGCGTTTCTTATGTTTTATGTAATGTCCACATAAGATATGCCAAGGAATATCAATTGTTTTGATAAACACCGTTGTTGCATATTATAAGTGTTACTCCCTATTAAAAATGTTTCTTCATAAGACACAAATATTGTTAATTTGTAATTCGTTATTTTATTAAACACATCTGTGTTACTGTACGTTTATAAATATTTCAAGTTTTGATCGATAAAAATTACTGAGAAAATAAGAATAAAATAAAAAAAATTTATTTTGTAATGTCTATTGAAAGGAGCTGCGTGATGAACTTAGGCCAGTAAACACGAGCGCGCGACTTCGACAGTTGGCGACGCACCGTCAGTTGTCCACAATGCTCGAAATGCGCTGGGATTTCTCGTCATAAAAACTGAACAGCGCGATCACGCTGCTTCGGACTCAAACGGTTAAGCTGGGACAGCATACTTAGCAAAGCTCAGCAAGCCGTCACAAATTCAAACGCGTGGATAGAGCATTTGTTTTGGTTTACGTAGGTTTGCAAGCACTTGTAGCCGATCCGCGAGTATCAATTTTTTGTCACAAATCAAAGGGAATTTCGCGACCAATGCTTGCAACGTGGTGAAGGTCGCCCAAAAACATCAAGCGGTCGACGGACTCCTCTATTATATCAAAAGCTTTAAGTCCAAAACAATTAACATGCGTTTGTTCACTCGCCTGCTTTTGACGAGGACACTGCAGGCTATTTATGAAAATAAGGAAGAAAGACGCGGAATAATAACGAGGCATTCAACCACTACGCTATTTAGCACCAAAGCATATTTTTATGGATCCAAAGACATTTATAATCGATGCATGGTCAGCGGCATGGAATTTCAATGAAGCATTATTGGATATTTTTTAAATCCAGGAAATTATGGGAGTCGCAAGCTGCCTGCACGTTTCGCGTACGCTAAATTATACAGCAACTCGCGCGGATTTCGAAGGCGGAAAATGATATGGCAAAGGCTTCTAAAGTAACCTGAATATAATACCTACGAAGAAAATAAAGGAATGTTAAAAAAAATGAATCGCATTTTTGTTTAAACAATGCTCGAGAAATGATTGCTCTGAAATTTGTATACGTTATTCTAAACGTCGGTAGTTCTCGTTGGGACAAGGATCTTTCTTAAACCGCTAGTATTCCATTTTACAACCCGGTGTGTGCAAGAAAAAAAATACTTTTATTTTTTCAACTCCACCATTTTGTTATTTACGGATCAAATTTTCAACGAGAACGACGATTTTATAGATTAACAATCAATGGGATTTTATTTTAATTTCAGATGTCCTCATCCGTCCTCAAGAGCCGAAATCATCGGGGTCATCCGCGTTCCTTTTTTTGAGACGACTACTTTGTCTAAGAATAAAAATAATAAAACGTTATAAAATTAGGTGAACCACATTTTCTGGTATCTTCCACATTTCTGGTTCTTTGTATGTGAATAATAACACGCTAAAAAATAAAACCATTTAATTTAATTTTCTCAGAAAAAGAAAAAATCTCGATAAAGACGTAAAAAACGTTGCGACACTACTGGCAGCTGGCCGAACGGCGCAACGCAGAACATAACAGAAGTGGTCTTATTTTTGTCGCCCGAGGCTTCGCATACAATTAGGTAGCTATGTGCATATAACTAAACTGTGATTCTCAGCGGCGGTGGTAGGAGCATCGCATCGCGTCGATCAAAGAAATTATTATAGAAATATGGACTAACCCTGAATTATGATTATCTTCTCGTTCTCTTTAAAAGAATAGAAAAGCTAAAGCGAAAGTGTGAAAGGATTTGTCAAAACAAAAAGGTTTCGTAGAGCGCAGGAAACTCTTCACACCTTCTCCTTAATAATCTCACTTGGACCTTGTCTCGAATTATAAAAATATTTCAATCATACTTTTTATTCCAAATATATATCAATAATATCGTCCCATACTGAAGCCATGACGAAAACGTTACCGATTGACACAAACGCCAAACGTAAGTATGCACGCTAAGGTATAGGAACGCTTCTTGTCGTAATTTCCTCGAGCCGCTGATCACTCCGCCGGGCACTCGCGCTGGAGTCGTAGCCTAAGGAGAATCTCGATGTAGGGAGGTATAATTTAACAGCATCCATAGCACAACCACTCGGTAATTCACTTGTTTAGTAATCACCTTTACGAGCCAGGCAATTTTTAATATTTGGCTTTTTTATAGTTCTACGATGAGTCTGCATCCGAACGAAACAGTGTGCGATTTTCCATTTGCGAGTCTTATTTACGAAATTCGAAATTTTTCATTCGAAAAGTGACCCTTCTTCGAAAGGAACCGAAGCCGGAACTGCACATACTACCTAATAATCGGAGGTATATGTAAACGGCTGCTTTTACTCATAAATACCTATATTCATTTATGTATAAATTAATTGGACGATGATGATCTTTAAATAAAAAATAACATTTAAATAAGATCGACCATGCGGACGATTCGGGGCAAAGTTCAAGCACTGACAATGAGAATTATAAATGGCTATTATTCGACACGTTTAAGACCTTTGATCTTTTTTTGTGATGGCGTTTATCGGGTATGAGATAAGTGCAGGATTATTACAGTGCAGATCCAGCTTTGGCCACTCCGAATCTCATAATCTTATGGTAATAATTATAAATTGTTGGAATTGTTCAATCGTTTATTAAATTCGCTAAGTAGGTACTAAGTAGGTACGTGGCTGCGACCGGTCCAGTAATTGGGAGAACGTCGCGACACGGTAGTGGTGCGCAAAACGCTAAACTCATTTTAGAGTAGGATAGGGTAGGATACCTATCAAGATGTTCCTCGTATTAAATGGTTTATTTCTTATTCATTTCGTGAATCGAATATTATCGATGTTAGGGCTGCATACGTTTTGTTCTGAACTTGAAGATGACGTCTTTAAAAACCGGCATTATAAATTATGTGCCCATATTCAGATCTACATGATAAAACTGTTAGGAAAGTAAAAAAATCAACCTAACGAGACGTATCTATTGTGTTTATTCCCTGAGAGAATTTTATTGAACGAAATAATAATGAAATATGCTATGATGGATTAACGAGGTAAATAAACAACTGAACCATTTCCTCGAATCTTCCGGAACAATGCTTTTTTCATATGTGATTTTTGTGAAAATCCAGAAGCGCGGTGCTCGAATCCTCCTCTTAAAATGCAATATTATACATAGTTGATTAGTTACCGGAAGAACTCGTAATCATTTTAATATAAACTTATCGCATTTATTCGCACCAATAAAATGTAGGTACGCATCGCGATGTTTTACAGAAATAAGAAAGAATTAATAAATTATCATGAAACGTTTATGGTAATGCATATTCTGGCAGCCGTTCGAAGCGCGCGAGGTCTCTCGCTTGGTAGCCATCCGAAAGTTTGCTGCGCGTATTTCGAAGCAGCATACAGAAAAGAAATATACGACAGGAGCTTTGGCCGTGTGCGAAGCGAGCGAAAGTGAACTCGAAGGACTAGTTATTATAATACAGCCGTGCACGTGTAACGGTTTTTGGCGGTCGAAACCAAGAGGGATCTCCCTGTTTCATCCTGATTTATGATCAGCGATCTCTCTCTCTCTCTCTCTCTATCTCTCTATCTCTCTGTCTCTCTGTCTCTCTGTCTCTCTGTCTCTCTGTCTCTCTGTCTCTCTGTCTCTCTGTCTCGCTGTCTCTCTGTCTCTCTGTCTCTCTGTCT
>JAPYZT010002188.1:0-16736 GCA_030522965.1 Tryphoninae sp. A BG-2022a
ATGTCAGCAATTTTGAAAAATGTCGTTTTGAGAAAAACGTGATTAAAGTTTCAACTATTGATTCCGTCTATAGGCAGATGAAGCGACTTATACCTGTGAGCGGTCGCCTTTAGAACGCTGCCATTCGAAACTATTCAAGATACAACCGTGTCGCTTTCACAGGATATTTTTGAAAGTATAAACTATAAAATTAGCAAAAGAATCTATTTTTTTCAATTGTCACACTGGTATAGCCCCTTAATATGATATCGTGGCGCAGTCCAACAGACTCACCTTCTGCAAGGAACTATCGGTTTCGCTTTGACAACAGCCCATACCGGTTGGTAGCTCAATCTGTTTGTCGTTCCGTCCTCGAATTTGGCACTTCCGGTATCGATTGTTTGCTTCGGGCGAAATGGTAACGGCCGGACAAGTTGACCACTTCGGTCAACGTTCAAGTACGACAAATGATAGGTTGTAATTGCATCGACTGGCTTTGACGGTGGACGGTAAGTCCTTTCCGGTGCGTAAGACTCGACGCGCGCTGGTTGCACGTATCTTCTTGTACACTTACCGACAAAATACCAAGAAATGTTCCTCAATTATCTCCGGTGCCATTTATCTTACAGCATCTCTTGGGATATCTCGTTCCCGATTATAAGAAATACAATTAAACTTTACTTTTTTTCCGTATGTTGGAGGACAAGTCGTTGGTCGAGCTTGCAATCTCCTTTTTTCACAAACTTCAATCACTTCCATTGCGCGATCCTCCTTTTCCTGTTCTTGGATGTCAAATCCCTCCAATGGCTTTGCTCCACCCTCGATTTGAGTACAAACCACTTGATACGTTCAATTATAAAAATTGTTTTTAAAAACATCAATGTATCATAAAACTTGGTTAAATATGGAATAGAAATATTGTCCCATTGGTTCGATCCTGGTATGGAATAGCTTCGTTTCCCCTCGCCCACGCCGTGAATTAGACATCCCCCATCGTTTGTTTTATGTTAACTATCGTATGTTCTTTTTTATGTTAAAGAGAGCGTTAAATAGAAAATAAAGTTTCCAACGTTACATATATTTCATGTATACAATATCATCTTCATCATCATCATCATCATCATCATCATCATCATCATCATTACACGAATAATATTTATATCCCAATTGAAATGATATTTCGATCATAAAGACGTGTATAATGTAATCGCAATGGATAAGTCATGATGCTTGAATCGGTAATCGCGAGCAGAGAACAAAGAATACAGAGAGAAATTGGGAAAAGGTTTGATAGTGGTGGTGGTGGTGGTGGTGGTAGGAGGCGGAAAGTAGGAGAAGGAAGAGGACGAGGCGGATCGAGAATCACCGTGTTCATCAACACCAAGAAAAAAACGGACTTTTATTCTGGAAGCGCTGAGTAAAGGTATCCGAGAATGAAAAAAGCTTTGGTGCTCCGTTTCCTTTAGCCCTATGAAATAGACATTTGTCAATTTATATTTAAAACACATATACTATGATATTGATAAAATAATGCCTGGTCACTCAAGCGTTTCCTATAATTTGTATATACATACTTCTCAACGATGACCGCAGGCATTTGGACGAGTTGTACAGGACTCTTGGCATCTTTCAGCGCTTGTTGAAGATTCAAAATCTGGCCACGCATAACACTCATTTGTCTGTCGAAATGATGCCTATCGAAGCCCTTGTCTTGCTAAAAAATGTTTAAAATCCAATGTCAAATTAGTTTGTTCGTGAACAAAACAATAACATTTTTGCATCATCCGTTCTTCAATCGTGGTTAGCTCTTACTTTGAATAAATGATACAAATCGTCGCAGAGGTCCTGTACAAAGTTTTGATCTGAGAGTTGAGGCAAAACGAGTTCTCTGGTCGCCTCGCTGAACGGCAATTTTGCTTGACTCAGCCATGCCCAATGATACGGGTACGCGCGCCACGAGTCCGGATGTTTAAAAGGAAATGCCAATCCGTTATCTATCGCCGCAATCTTGACCTCGCTACACTCGGGTGAACTTTTCGTCACACTAGGATCATATTTTATAAGCCAATTGTCATTGCCTGCAACACAAATCACAATCAACGATCGTCCATGATTGTCCGGATAACGATGATACCGGTCATTCAAATCTCCTTTTCATTTTTCCTAAATCGGCATGCGATAGTTACCACGATCCGTATTTCTGATGATGTAGTCGAGTATGACCAGTCGTTCGAAGTAAAGCTGAAAATTGCGCGATAGTCGGGCCGGCAGAGGGTCGCTTTCCCATCTTCTTAGCCAGTAATCTGCATCCTTGTAGCCGTCCATAAACACTTGGAACGAGCCAATTTTAGGTGGTAAACCGATTCGTTTGAATTGACAACCGACGGTCGGGAATTGATCCATTATGGCTTGTTTCATTCGTGCTTTTTGCCTATCTATCCGGGGATAGTTGAACGTTCCACTGACGAGCTTGACGACCCGTGTGTTCGGCACTACGCCCAGTCCTAACTTACGATCGACCAAGCTTGCACCAGCCTCGCTCAAATATCCCTGATTCGGTATGAGACAACTTCGACCGAAGCAGCAGGGACAGCATAACTTGTGCATCCATTTTGTCCACTTTGGATTCAGCCTTCCATATGGCTCCTCGTCCTTTGGCTTAAATACCCCAATCACTTTCTGCCAAAGATGTCCAAATGGAACAAAATCAATATGGTTTTAAACACCGACTCTTATTAACAAAACAATTCTACAAACATTTCAAATATAAAATGGTCTATGATAGAAACAGTTAAGATTTCTCGCTCTCGTATATGCAGAGAATTCTGGAAAAACAAACTTTGAGGTTACATCACCCTTTATTCTCATCATTTAATGAAAGTGATTCCTTTGCCTTTCAAACATATGATTCTTCAATTTCTTTCATAAGACCAATTTTCAAATGATCGATTCAACAATTGGCAAAGAGAGTTCCTCCGTCCTCTTATCGCCGCTTTTCTTAAACTCCGACTTACGCCTCCAGGATTCTTAACGAAGTAACTGCCACTGGATCCTTGATAGATTCTTTCGGGGTAAATGCCACCGTCTATTGCGCATTCGGCCTGCCACACAAGCTCCGAGAATTGTGGGTCATCTGATAAGAATAAAGATTAAGCGAAAGATGGAACAAGTATTTACCTAAGTAAATGGTGTAGTATGATTATGGTACCACATCGCTCACCTGGAAAACGATTAAACGCAACATCGAGTTCTAGACGACCGAGGAGAGGCTGGCTCTCCCGGTCGATTCCTGGCGAATCAATGACTATACTTTGTTCGTTACTCGTGTTTTGAACAAAATCAACTTCGGGCAGTAGCTCCGACGTTGGTGGTTCCTCTTTCGATAGGACGGACAGCGACGATGGTAACGGCGGAGATTTGTTGCTGTTGCAGACTGACAATGAGAGATCGACGAGCGCATCGGTTTCGACAAGGGCCGCCGCTGCGCTTGTGCTGTTCTGACTGTGATACTCTCGATAAGGCACGTGCAATTGGCGCTGTTCCGAGTCACTCATTACAGCGAAATATCTTGGTCGACCGGTTATTACGCCGATTAGAGAATAAGCCAATTATTCCCTTCGAGTAGCAATGAATTTTTACCGTGTCGATATCATTCGCGGCGCACTATCATATCGTTTGCGACATTGTTCCTCCACCATCCACCAGCTGACCACCTGTCAATGACGCATGCAACGATCAGCAAAAGTGTGTAGATATATGCTCGTCCTCCAAAGCTGCGACGATACAATCCGCGCCTTTCCCGTGTGATTCTCGACACGTTATTATTGTTGTTAACGTTCAGCCCAATAATAACGTGCTTTTCTCTTTATTTTTGCTTTCGTTCCTTCCTTCCTTTCTTTGGTTACCTCGCTCTTTCTTTCTTTCGTTCGTTCGTTCTCTCTCTGGCTCTCTCACCACCCCGTCAGCTTCGGGTCACTCGACACATCGGATAAACCGATAATATCATTATCTCATTGTCTTATTTATTCGGGACTATCCACCGTGGTAGATATATGACGCACACTGTGACGCGAGTCATAAGCATCAGACTACCGCCACTCGTTTCGTCAACGCGACTTACTGCTCTCACTCAACCGATTGACAATTAATTTTTCATCGAAAATGAGTATTTTATTACTTGAGGCCCCAATCACACTTTTTCTTCAAATTTATATAAATCCTCGAATTGGCCCGTCAGCCGTCACTTCTCATATCTCGTTGTTCACTTTACACCTTTGAGCTCGACAAACTTGATTTTCCATCCCCATTCGCCCTTCTTCCACGAACTTGTCCGCGTATGATCACACGCATACACCGTTACATCGAGCATAACGTATACGTATACACAATCCGCCGATAATACACCGACGAATTAATGAGAATAACACGAGGAGAGAGAGAGGCACAGCGTACGTTGGTGCGACGACCGACGAGAGCTTACGGCCAGCAGCTGATCCAAATTATACAGCCGTTTCGTTTCCGTCATATTGTATTGTACTCCCGGTACGAAGGCTATACACGTATACAGTCTTCCGATATACATATAAATATATTACCGAAGCAAAAGAGATAACAGAAAAATGGCGGTGGCCATGCTTGGTTACTACGGTGGATTCCGGTATAACCGAGTCCAAAGTAGAGACAATTCCCAGTGATTCCCGTTCAGTTGTAGCCGAGATTTCCGCGTGATAACATCATTCGCCGTGGAAGCTCTCCGTCGGATGTCCGGTCTCTTTTGAACCTCCTATTATACCGTATATCATTATTAAATGTTTCACTTTTAACGCGTCCTCGATAGTAAACTACGTGTTTTGCATATATCTACTTATAGTACGGTATACAATTACAATACTCGTATGCCTCTTAATATATCATCCGTTGTATCGAATGTGTGTTTTTTGTGATTTTTAATGAATTATCGTACACGCAAATAATATTCATCCCAATATATAATTGTCAGCTTCGTACGATTTTTAATCCACGTCACCGTGACATATTATTGCGTTCGTTTCGTTTTGTGTCCTCTTAATCATACTTTGTATATAATCGATCGTCAAATGTTTGATCGTACATGAATTTATCATCTCCAATTCAATCGTTGAATCGTATCTTTACACATTATACCTAAAAATCTTGATAAACCGGCTTAATATAGCGATATACGATGAGACTCAAACGCAGTGTTCATAAAGAAAACGGAACGAAAAGATATACGATATAGGTAACGCGAAAGAATAAAGTAGTGGCCCGATTCTAAGTCAGAATAAGCCTTGGGCTTCTTAACGTACCAATAAGCAATAACATATCCATTCAATCATGTTTTTCGTGTGCGTGACTGTCGGTCTCGTCATCTTGGCCTCCAAATATCGAAGCAATGTTTTACGGAGCGTCAAGAAATTTTGCCACAATATTGCAAGTGCAAGTAATAGTATCGACGATATCTCGTCCACCACCACCCCCGCCGATGATAATATTTGCAGCAGTGTTTTCCCGTTGGACAAGATCATTCTGGCTGATTCTCCAGAAAAGTGTGATTACGCCGTTCAACGTATTCGCCGGTAACCTCTCTAACGTATCATAACCTGTTGTTGCCGTATCATAATGTCCTGTAGCGGATAATAATACGTATCTACTCAGAGATTTGCGGATAATACACGAACCACTTGTATTTATCCTACCTTGTGTACACATAAAAACAGGCTATCATGAGATTCGAGGTTCAAAGTACGCGTTGGAAAGACAATGAAAACAAAAACGTACCTCCTCAACCAATGCAAGATTAGTAAATATGTACTCTGTGTTTGAATCAGCTAGCACTTTGTGTATTATTTGTTGCTACTTGTTTGCCCTGGTACACTTCAATTGCCAAATGTAAACATCGCTGAAGTTGTAATATTTGTCATAGTTTTACAATTTATGTAGTAGCAGATAAAGATAAAGAGAATGAATTACTGAAAGAGAAGAACGTAGAGCGTTTCTGCCGAGAGATGAAACATTTGATAACATTTCATATGGAATAAGAAAAAGCTTTAATAATTTTTCGGCATCGAATCGTTCCAAGCTAATGTTCTTTTCGTACCTAGACGAGTGACACTATTTCTTTGTGTCGATATTATCGTTGCCCGTTAAAATGTAACGCATTGGGGTTTATTGGTTTTTGATGGGATACTTTTGTTTTTCAGTGACTTGTCCAATGGTGTATTGGGATTTGACTGTGAATGGGTCAACGAGGGGGCTGTCGCACTTTTACAATTGGCCACATTTAACGGTGTTTGCGCTCTCTTTCGCCTTGGAAAAATAGGATATGTTCCGGCCAAGCTCAAGGTTGAGACTATCGCATGACGTTAAGAAAACGTAATTGCCTCTTCCGTTTGTCTCATTTTCTTATAATGTTGTTTTTTATCCTTGGCGCAGGAGCTGCTGGCTAATAAATGTATACTCAAAGTTGGTGTAGCATCGTTCGAGGATGGACGAAAGCTCACCAATGACTATGGATGTCGCGTTTTTGGAACGGTAGATTTGAGAACGCTGGCCGATCGTCTCGGTGTTCCAAGTCGGAAAAGTCTGGCTGCTCTCACCCTGGAGTATCTTCGCGTCGAAATGGATAAAATTTTACAAATCAGATGCGGCGATTGGAATGCCGACATTCTCACTGATCAACAGACGACGTATGCTGCTTACGATGCGATTGCCTCTGTCCTCATTTATCACAAGGTATACACCAATTTTTGCTTGGTCCTGAAATTATCCTCTACGTATAGTAGAGGTAGTTCAAGTTATTGGCATTATCTAATTATTTGATTTTGTTCTGTTAACGATCCAGATACAAGAAAGAGCCAGGCAACAGCGTTCCATCTGGAAAAATATTTTAATTTATGTTAAAAGTGTGTGGAAAAGGGAGGAATACCAGAGATTGGACGAATTGCCAGAAGGGATCATCGACACGAGGTACCGAGAACATTATTACCGAATATAAGGATTCGTTTCAATGTACATGTATCTATAGATAAAATATGTGACGAGTTTATGTTGGAATGTTGCACAGGTTCAAGGGCCTATCTGTAAAATCTGAGCCGAACAATAATGTCGGGTCTCGTCAAGGAATTCAAAGAATAATAAATAATTACAAGAGCGGAGGCACACCGCGCAAGAATAATTTAGGTACGAGAAAAGAACCGCTGTATCATAATTGTTATTTGGAAGCACCCGATGGAGAAGTTTTGTGTACGTGCGATCGTAAAAAAGCCGAGTGGTACGTTAGCAGAAATCTCGGTGGGATTGTTAAGGAAGAGCCTTTCACCGTGCGATTGAATTTTGAACCATCGGGTCGAGCTTTTGGACCAGTTGGACAATATTACACCCAAATCAAAGTAAATCAATGCGTCGTATGTGGATCGACGGAAAGTTTTATAAAAAAAAATGTCGTTCCACGAGAATATCGCAAATACTTTCCCCGTAAGTTGTAACAAGCCAAAACGTAATGAGAACTCACCAAGTAGCATTGGTAGTTATTAATGCATCATTCTTCTTATTTCAGTTGTGATGAAGGCTCATCAGTCGCACGATGTGTTGCTATTGTGTTCGAATTGTCACGAGATTAGTAATCGACAGGATCTCGAGCTAAGAAGAAAATTGGCGGATATGTGCGATGCACCCTTAATGAAGTCTGCTGGTAAAGCCGACAGTCCGACATCTCTTCCGAAGGGGCAAAATCCAAGAGAGTGGAGAAGCCTTTTATCAGCTGTTAATGCACTCAGAGAGGGCCCTTCGATACCGCCTCGACGACGTAAACAACTCGAGGCTCACATTTTAGAATTTATGGGAGAGCAGGAAATGAAGCCCGAATTTCCGCATATTCTGTACGAACGATTTAAGAATCAACCTCGCACCATTGCATCTTTCTCATCTCCCTTACAAGACAGATGCCAACCGCATGGCCCGAAGGTTTGTCGAGTTTGTTATGGATCTCGTGTTATCATTTGCGACTTTCCTTTCATCTTTTGTCTCTCTTTTGGCAGGTTGTTCGTTATTTCGTGGAGCAAGAGGGTGGCCTCGTGCTACTCGAAAGAATGTGGAGAGAACATTTTCTTGAGACTATGAGGCCTCGTTTTCTACCAAATTTATGGTCCATATCTCACAATCAAGAGAGACTTGTTATTCGTCAGACTCAGAAGAGAATTGAGCCAAGTGATGCAAAACTCGCTGGTTTGACGCAACAGACCACATTGAAAGAATGAAAATTATTTGTCATTATTAATACAGGGACTCGTATAAGAGCGAGTATTCCTTTATACAAGACTGCAAGAGATTATTCATCTGTACCTGCTGACCAATATAATTTATATCTTTTGACATAATAACGAGTCATTTCAATTACCTTTCAATAATTACTCATTTTCCATAGCCGATCATCTTGGAATAGAAGGGCTCCGTTTCCGACCATGTACCATGCCAAAATCGTGTGGACATTAATTCTCCCTTTCTTCCCTTGCACAAATTTGTCGCAACTGTTATGTGCGATTTATAGGTTATGCGACGTTCTTCAATGAATAAGGACTCACTACGGCTTTCGGTATTGCGATCTGACGATATGAAAAAAGCCATTGCGTCATATAGGAAATTTGTTCTTTAATAATCGTTCAGCTATGCTCCCTAATCTTATGCTACTAGGAGGACATTTTACAGTGGCGCTATTGTTATACATTTGCATGTGTATATGTACATCGGTTTTTAAAAATTAAGGGCAATTGGACTAGAAAACCAGAAAGGTTACTATCTCGTTTCTGGTCTTTGAGAGTCACCGGTGGTAGGACCGCGCGGAGGCAATGAGTCTTTGAGATGTTGATTTTCTTCATCCAGACGTTCCTTGGCACGCACGACTTTTGATTGAAGGTAAAAGGAACCACCTTTCGTTCTGTCATTGGCTTCCATTAAAAACTTGTAATTTTTCTCAATAATGTCCTTTTGATCGGGTCGTTCGACATTTAGGATACGTAAAGCTTCTTCGAGAGACAGACCAGTTTTAGCATTAGCCGCTACTCGTTGGGCACCCTGAGTTCCGCCGCCGGCTCGACGCGCGGCTTCCTGGCTCGCGGCAATCTCCTGACGTAAGGCACGAGCAAATGCTCGCCCGATTACCTTCGTACCGAGCACGATTATCTGCGCCAAATACTTGGCCATAACCTCCCAACGCTTCCCCTCCTTTAATGATATTGCCGCTCGTTCGGACTCGTTCGATCACGTTTCAAAGACGCGAGCTTTCTTCTTGATTCTTGTCGACGCTCGTTCCGAATTACCGAGAAGCTTTTTCGGAATGTCGGGCGATTTGAAAATGTTTAGCGGGCGCGAGTATTTTACCCACTTTTTGGGCCCGTGTCTATTTCTTAACCTTATCAACGAGACTGAACCTGAACCTAACGTGCACGAAAAAACGGAAGATAATAGATGTCCCTATACCTTGAAATTGTGGTATGTTAGCACTTCGTGGTTAGCACTGTTACCAGAATGGAATGGAAGCTGAACGACGGTGGTTGACAGCGACACACATCGGGCGAATTAGCAAACGCTACGGCAGTTCGCTCTTTTATCGATCAATTTGTAATTGTTACTTCCATGCCATCCCGTCGGTTTAGCGCATTCGACTCTCTCGTTCGTATTTTGTGGTATGTTTTGATGTATTTATAATGTATACCGCGTAGATGAAGAACTTTGCCGTTTCGTAGAGACATCGTCGAGATTTTACATCGACGCAGGTAAATGCTATTATTATAAATTTAAGAGTGTTAAATGTCTGAACACGATGAGTATAAAGTTGTAACCCGGCGCAGAGGGTCAACAAGGTTTCGACGCCAAGTGCGCACATTGGCACAGGTTGGAAGGCTAGAACCACAAGAAGAACCCGAAATCGACGTTGAGCGAGTTGGTCGGTGAGGGAACCATGTATACAGCTTATGTATTTTATTCACAAATATAATATTAATCAAAGATTAAAAGAACCACGATTTAACCTTTCTAAAACCTAAAACTTAAAACGTAAAATAATGTGTCGACCGGCTTAGTATTTTAGGTTATAAAAATGATACTTTACGCGAATCAAGTTGGTAAGCTATTTGAAGGTTAATTTATGTGAAAAAATAAAAATGCGCACAAACGTTGGAACTGGAAATGATTAAAAATCGTCAGAAAGGGATTTGTCCGACGAAATTCGTTCGTACAAAAATAAGTTCAAGAGCACAATCCGAAATCCTGGCGCGGTCTATGGAATACATCGGTTGATAAATAAGGAAAGTTGTAAGCCCACGCGAATCAACTGTGTAAATGATCAATGATGAAAACGTATAGCATATAATGCGCAACGATACCGAGGAATGAGAAGCACGATACTATCAGATAACTTTGAACCTTTGTTGCAGAGGAGTATCGGCGGCTGTTGGACTCATCGAGGAATCTGGCTATGGAAATATATTGTTAAACGGATTGGACAAGGCTCTAAAAACGATAGAAGCTTTGGACATAAGGGAAATAATTTGCTACGGTTTGGGCAATTTTTCTCAATCACGAGCTTCGAAATTTCAACTAGCAGCGATTTTAACGATCAAGTCGCGCTACAAAAGCACTGTACATGCTTACGACCCTCTGTTCTTCAGTCAAGAAGTTGGCATACTGAAGAAATTTGGGATAGGATCGATCGAGAAGAACGAAGAAGCAAAGCACACTGTCCAAGAAACAAGCGCAACTCTCATCTATCTGCCGCATTGTCCCTATCAATTGACGAATAACCTCATCTATGCCAACTGGAGCGCTCGTCATCTTGCTAACTGCATTGTTCTGTCCAATAGCTTCGGTGAGCTCGTTGATTCAATATACACCAAAGATTTAGAACCATTGGAAAATTATATCGCCAGAATATATCCATATACGACAGAAATTGAACTGAAAAATACGTTTGAATACGACGACGTCTTTAACGGTAGCTCGATACATACATTTTCTCGTGAAAATCTCTCTCGTATTCCCAAGGACTGTTGGAAAAAGTGCGATTCTCCGAATTACAGTGGCATAAAAAATTGTGAATTTGTGAGGTCGAGCGGCGAAGATGAGAGATAACATGAAACTAATTCGGTCCCTCATAAGGGAAATAAGATGGACTGCGAGCGATAAAAAAAATCTTACCAACGAGAACATAATGGTGCGATACATTATGGAGCAAGCACGCGCTCACAAAGATACCTCGGAGGTATTGTGCAAGGCCCGAGAGGAGCTCAAGCATTTGGCGGAGACGTACACCTGTTATCTCGCCTCGCAGCGGCTTCACCATCATATTCGGAATGAGTATGCCGGTGCCGGGGAAAGAACCGTACGAGAAACTGCCGATCTTGTTGGCTTCAAACTGCCCCACGATCCAAAATAATCATCTTGTTATTTACATTTCGATGACGTAGATACGATAAACGACATATGTATATATCTCTTGTATTTTTATTGGAAAAAGTATAGAGTACCGACATGGTATTGAACGATTGAAATCGAATCATGACGAGTATGCCTTGCGTATGCATTTCGCTATCGTGGAGAGCTGCATGTTGCTCGTTCCCTCGTAAATCGTACCAATCTTACAGTCCCTGAAGAATTTCTCTTGAGGAAAGTCGGTCGTGAATCCAACGCCTCCCATAAAGTCGATGCACTTTGCGGTAACCTTGAGAGCCGTTTCTGCCGAGATATTGATGGTCGTTATTATTGTGTATCAGCAAAGTTAATAGTATACCTTAATAAGATAATAAACAAATAATGATAATTTACCGGAAGCAACTAGCTTGGCCATCGCCGCTTCTTTGACAAAGTCTTGTTTCGCTTCGACCATTCTTGCAGCATTGTAAACAAGTAGTCTGGCGCACTCGAGGTCAGTTGCAACTTGGGCAATCTGATGCTGCATCGACTGTCGATGCAAATAAGAAAATTAAGATCATAGGCATGTACAAAGAACGCAAACTCGTGCGCATCGCTATTAGCGTTATTTACCTGGAACGAAAAAATGTCTTGTCCAAATTGTTTTCGCTCGAGAGTGTAGGGTATCGTTGCGTCCAGGCAACCCTGAGCCATTCCAATCATTTGGGCCCCAATTCCAATTCTTCCCTCGTTCAAGAAACCTGCGGCGTACTTATAACCGTGACCCAACTGACCGAGTATGTTGCTCGCTGGGACCTTTTTTTGGTAAATGAATGAATACGCGTTAGACAAGAATGAAAAGAACAGTCGAATAATAACTCGGATTGTTGTCCTTGTCGTGGAGTCCGGTGGTTAGACTTACCCTGACGTTATCAAAATTAACCATACACGTTCCGGATGCCTTGATTCCCAACTTATCTTCGGGCTTGGCTACGGTCAATCCTGGCGTATCTCTTTCCACGAAGAACGTTGTGATTCCACGATAACCCTATTTCCTCGATTAATGTAATTAATTATATAGATTAATTCCTCGTATACATTCTATATAGATAAAAGAAAATTTCTTCGTAACTCACCTCCGAAGGATTTGCATTGGCAAAAACTAAAAACAGTCCAGCTATGTCAGAATTGGAAATCCACATTTTAGTGCCATTGATAACGTAGTCCGAGCCATCCTTTTTCGCTACGGTTTTTAACGAGAAAGCATCCGAGCCAGCACCTGGCTCGGTCAAACAGAAACTTCCGGCCTGCGAAAATGAGATTTGTAGTAGAACATTAAAAGAGATTTAATTAAGAGCCCGCTACTAGGCAACTTAACTCACGTAATTCTGAGCGAGTTTGGGCAAATACTTTTTCTTCTGTTCCTCGCTAGCGACTTTAATAATCAAAGAATTAACGAGGGTATTGTGAATATCGACGAGAGCCGCAACTGCGCCGTCCACCTTGGCAACCTCCTCCACGGTAAGAATCGTCGTCATGAAATTGCATCCGGTACCGCCGCAATCTTCCGGTATCTCTATGCCCATCAACTGCGAAACGTGTCCCGTCGCCGTTCGACTATTATTTCAACGTCGCTCGCTCACCCGAAGGATCGATCCTCGTCCTCTTTCAAAATGAACATTTGTACTCACGCCATTGTCGAATAACATTTTCAATATCGAAGCGTCGACCTTTCCTTCCTTTTCCATTTTTCGTACGAGGGGTGTTATCTCCTCCTTGGCCAGTTTCGCCACTATTTATCGTAGAGTAAAAGAACAACGATTGTTTAACTATATATGTACCTATATACAGGGTGTCCCACATAACTCTTAACAGCTGAATATTTCGGAAACTATTTGTCCAATCGAAAAGTTGTTCATGAGAATATTGTATGCTTTCGATGGGTCTTTCTAACTACAAAAATGTGAAGTTACTCCCTGCCCCCCTTTATGGGGGGCGGGGGGTAACTTTACAATTTCAAACGGGACCCCCTATAAAATGTTAGATGGTTGGATTCTGCGGGAAAGAACAAATAAATTTTATTCGAAACATTTTTTTGTCAGATGTGATTTGTTGTCAGATAGAGGGTTCCGTTTGAAATTGTAAAGTTACCCCCTACCCCCCTTTATGGGGGGCAGGGGGTAACTTCATATTTTTGTAGTTAGAAAGGCTCCTCAAAAGCATAAAACTTTTTCATGAACAACTTTTTGATTGGACAAATAGTTTCCGAAATATTCAGCTGTTAAGACTTATGTGGGACACCCTGTATATTCACGAACTCTATAATAGCTACTCTATGTATATAATGTACATTATACAATATTGTAACACGTAGGCAACATCCTTTATCGATAAGAAGTTTCGATACTCGTTATACCCTACCAGTTTCCTTCATCATTGTTTCATCCTCCGTTAATTGTGTCAAAGGTCTCGGACTGTCGACTCGCTGGGACACCGATCGAGACACGTGCAGCTTTCTGCAGCTTGGATCGATCACTAGCTTATTATGAATCTGGAATGAAATTATTACGATTGTTTCTTCTTCTCTTCATTTGTCCTTCCTTCATTTTTTCGCCCTATTTTGTAATCGCGCTATTATACACTCATTATCTCCAATCATTGATTTTGCGCGTATTTTATCTATACTCGAATGATAATCCTCGATATATCGACGTCTATATATAATCACATTCGAGCTTTTATCATATTTTTCATTCTCTCCGACTGCTTTCGTACTCGTACGTTTTTTTCCACAGCTGTGTCTTATCGCGCATGTAGAATATCAAGAAGGTAAAATGTGTGTGCATATATATATATATATATATATATATATATATATATATATACACATACAAAAGAATTAATATATATATATATATATATGCATACATGTGTACTTGCAATATTAATTCTTTTATGTAATATATGTACATGAAATATACACATGTATGCATATATATATATATATATATGCATACATGCATATACACATGTATGCATATACATATATATACATATATATATATATGCATACATGTACATGTAGTTGCAATATTAATTCTTTTGTATAATATATGTATATGATATTGTAGTACAAATCGAAATACAGCATATTCATCGATAGAAGTAAAAAATGTATTGGCTGGAATGCGTTATAAGATTCCGACGCGTGTCAAGTATATAAAGACGATCGAGTAATTGGGTATTAAGGAGGCGAAAAAAATGTCTACATGGCATAGACGTCTTGTTTTATACGTATAAATTAATTGTTGGGACTCACCTTGGGAATCAACGACTTGAACGAATTCATTTCGTTATATAGTTATTGCCGTTTGGTTGGTGGAATCGGCTTGTTCTTTTTTCGCTTATTACGAATGGAAGTACGAGTGAACGATATATTCCAGGTTGTAACTGTGTTTGCTGCCAAGTCGGCGATACGACGCGAATGGAAGGGACGAGTCTCGGCGGACTGCGATCTTGTGAAATCGGTTCGATTGGCGCCAAGTGTTATTTCTTATACATATAGAGTTAATCAACGAGTTTAAGAGCCCGCCAATGGGAAGCGATTACTTTTGGTATATTGGGTGCTGGCAGTGGCTGGAACTAGAATGAGTCCCCGATCGAGAACTAAACGGGCAACTCCTTATGTAAGATTATACGCGGGCGACGGAGAGGGGAGATTGCATATCATGAAAGATTAGGATTCCAATTCATGCTGGGACGATGTTGGCTTGCGAATAATTCTATATAAACTAGACAACAACGTGGCATGATAAGTAGATATATTTAAAAGTACAAAACAAAAGGTATGTAAATGAGCTGCGCGGGTGTAATTTTTTTTATTCTATTCTATATAATATGTATATAGTACGTGATCGAGAAGAGGAATACGAGGACGGACGAGCGAACGAATCGTAGATTCTTGTAAAAATGCGTACGGGACTGAACGAGCACTTATACCGCTCATACTCGTAAAATACTTATCAACTCGGTTAATTCTTACAGAACGGGAATATTATAACATTTTTTTCATCCAAGACGAAGATTTCGAACTTATCGACAAATCTGCCGTAGAAGCGTGGCTAGTAAGTTATTTGCCAATCAAAAATACATTTGAATAAAGCGCGCGCTACAGTCGCGCCCTCACTCGACAGAACGGGTAACTAGTTGCAGAGATCTGTATGAAAACAGTCGTATTATTTTCTGCGTTTTAAAAGTATAGTTTTGTTCGTTTGATTGACTTGTCGTTAGTTTGACGTTGTTTATAGCGATTGTTCATTTTGAAAAGTTAAAAATGTGAAAAAATTGGTATTGTGCGACTAACTTCACGGAGGTAACTACGAGGTCCCCACTCGCTCGTTTAGCTTCTTGATTACACCACCGGAGCGCTCGAAGCGAGATCCCCACTCGCTCGTTTAGCTTCTTGGTTACGCCACCGGAGCGCTCGAGGCGCACGGCTAGCGCAAGTGCAACGGTCTCAATCATATCTGTAGCATCCGTAGAGTTTTGGAGAAACATATTCAGCATATTCGTAGAGCGATAGGCGTGTTGTATAGCGTCGACGAATGGAAATATTGTGCTGGCGATAAATGAGAACGAAAACGAGACTCTGTTTTGAAATCTGTATAAAATAACGTTAAGTAAAACCGTGATTGTTCGTCACGGTGTCGGCAGAGTGGAGGAAGAGAAATTGGTCGTCGGAAAAGGCTCTCGTTTGGTCAAGAACCGAGCGACCATCTCGCGCAGTAGGCCATTAGTAGGGGCGGCTTCTATCCGCTGCGCGCGCGTATGTGTATGTGCGTGTCGCGTGACAAAGCGACGGGGAACGTTGACAGTTTGTGAGTTGGCCGTATCGCGGTAGTTGCTTCAAGAAATTATCACCGGTTGCTCTCGTAGCGAGAGAAGAGTGGTGTAGCGCGTGGTTAGTTGGCCGATGAACGCCGACGGAGGCAAAGTGTGATATTAGTAGTGCTCTGTTTAGTGTGGTGTCGGGTGAATCGAGAGACAGAGATAGCGCGAGAAAGTGACGGGGAGGCTGTCCGCCAAGCGTAACGTCCGTTTGCGAGCGATACTCGCAACCCTACCTGGTTCAACGTTTCGTCGAGGGCAAAGACAACGGTAACGCGACAAGGGCGACAAGGAAAAATTATCGTGCTCCCATCATCCCCATCGTACCTACATAACTACAAACTCATTCCAGCCGTTTTCGAGTACAGGTGAGCTTTTGTCGTCGGCGAAAGTAGCTTTTTTAATACAGCTACTACTGTTGCCACTACTACTACTACTACTACTAC
>JAPYZT010002188.1:16744-31816 GCA_030522965.1 Tryphoninae sp. A BG-2022a
CTACTGCTACTATACTATTACTACTACTATGACGACGACGACTATGACTATTACAAATATATTTCAACTACTATTCCTATTATTATTGGTACTAGGAAACAGTCCAAGTGCGCGCATAGTAGCAGTCGTAATAGTGGAAACGGACTAGTAACGTCGATGATAGATCGTGCAACAATTTCTTCAACGTTGATCGAGATAAGACGAGATTCGAGCAAAAATGCTTACAAGCCGTGTCACCAACGAGCGTCGCGCTAGGTGGCAAGGTTTTAGTGAGGTGATGAACGAAAAACGGCGAGTCCTACTTATAATGACTGTGTACTAGGAACGAAGTTCTTTCGGCTGGTTCGTAAAGACAGTCGCACCGATCAGGCTGCGCGCTTTCACGTCAAGTTGGCAAGCCATCGAGGGGTGTGTCAAAGAGGTTTGTCACACTCTATGTACACAGGCCTCGATCCTATCTATCATACGTGTATCGATATTACAACAATTTTTCATCTCAAAACACAATTGCAATATTATCGAAAAGTATCGACATTGGATAAACGAATCGGATTGTTACAGTGGAAATATTATTTCATCATGGATTGTTAAATCGAATAGTCGAATTAAAACGTTCGTACCATCGTTCACAATGTATTTGTATATTCTTGGAATTTAGCCTGCCGCCATTTTCCACCACTGGTTTCTTGCCGGCGTCTTTGTACTCTTGGTAAAATGCAGTATAGTGCTCGAATCTCGAATTTCGTTGGAAATTTTATTTTCATAAATATAAAGGAGCGCGGGACGAAGACTCGAATGGAGCGCGATGCGGTTATATGTCTGATAATTCCGTCGGTTGATACGCGATGCCGCGGGCAATCTCTATGTATAAGCATGACGTCAGTCCCGTAACGGCTTCGCCCATGATACCTATACGTATACATCGTTTTCCCCTAACGTCGCTCGTCGCTTCGCTCTCTATCCATCTCTTTCCAAGATCATGGTACCACAACCGCCATCGCCTACACAAGACGATACGAATAATACGAGAAAGCAAACATGGGTGTGATGGGTATTCGACTTTTGGACCATCAACTGTTAATGCCGTTTATGACAATAACATAAATCACACACACACAGACAGACAAACAAACAAACAGACAGAGAGACACACAGCAGACACACAACACACAGACAGACACACAGACACACAGCAGACACACAACACACAGCAGACGCACAGACAGACACACAACACACAGACAGACACGCAGACAGACACACACAGACATACAACACACAGACAGACACACAGACACACATACAAATATATATGCATGGAAAAAGATGACCTACTCTATTTTCCAGCGTTACTTCCACCCCGCCCTTTTCATGCAACCTTAAACACGACAAGATGAACAATCGGAAACAAAAGGCGGTTGAATGTTTTCGGGAGAATGTTTTCAAACGGGTTCGTCCTACTCGTCTCGATGGAACAAAGGTTCGCGTTCCCTCTCTCCGCCCTCTCTGCCCGTGCTTCCGATCAGTTGTTACGAACGACGAGAAAGCCCAGATCGTTAGTACCTCCCGCTCGTATAAACTATTTTATTACAAGTGTGTGTATGTGTGTGTTCCATACGAAGGTGATAGGTATAAGCATGCACGGTGTTTGAATAAACGTTCAAGGTCGAATTATGTAACAAAATGGGCAGAGGCGTCCGATGCGTCAAACGAATCCCGGTCTCCGTTGTATTCGGTTCTTACACGGAAGCTCGTTAGGCTGCTGGAGTATAGCGCCATCTACCATCCAACCCTTCTCATGCGAATAATAACATAGAGATGAATTTTACGAGGGTTTGTTATTATTTTCATGCTCGACGTTTGACAATTCAACTGGGGAAGGAACGCGAAGTTATTCTAATACAGAGAATTTGGTTGGTCGAATTTAGTTTTTGTCGTATAGTAGTACAAACCGGCGCGACGGGCGGATGTCGGTGTCGAGGACGAGAAGGAGGAGGAGGAGGAGGAAGAAGAAGTAAAGAGTTCGCTGCCCTCTGCTTCTCCTGGTTCGCAGGGTCAGTGGATCAAGGTAAATGTTTCGATTAGCATTTCCATAATGGCGCCGCTGGTGGAAGCGCGCGAGCGAGTTGACTCCGTCCGTCCGTCCGGCTCACACCCACCCGCCCGCGATATTCGTCCCTTTTATTTTGACATAGAACAAAAGAATAACAAGGAAGGAAAGAAAGAGTCCCGAATAAGTCGGAAAATCGTGACGAGAATCGTTTCGGTGAGCACAGCCATCGCGATGAGTGCTGGCCGAGGCGCGCGGTTCTCACCGACGACTCTCCCGTTCGATCAATATATCCCGGACCTGCTGGCGGGTGACGCCGGTTACACGCGCCTCGAGACGGATCGAAACGCTTATCCCTCTTTCCGTCGCTCTAGCCCTTCCTTTCCTCTTGTTTCTTTTTTTTTTTACTTTCTATCTCGGTATAAATTCTCGCGTGCGCGTGTTTCATCTTTGTATTCCTTTTGTCCAGTCTGGCGCGCTATTCGCAATGGAAACTGCGCGAGCGCGTTAAATACTGTAAAGTCCGTGCGACGAGGGGGTTCGTTTGGTAAGCTGAGAAGCGGCGGGAGAGTCGCTTCGATCCAGGAAGCCGCGAATTCGGGTTAATCACTAACGCGAGCCGAACCTACCCGCTTTCACGATGTAACTCCTCTCGCATCGATATTGTACTATGCGTTTTTAAACAACAACCGACAACCGAGGTCAATTGCCTCCAAATATAACGATGGTCGAGAAAGGAACCTTTGGTTGGATTTCGTCACCTGGAACTCTGGGTTCTTGACCGAATCCAAGGAAAAAAAATAAGACGATAGTACGAGCTACCGATAGAATCGATCTCGCCAACGCCCATTCTCTTTTACCATCGCTTCACTCTCCTCGTCCTGGATTTTCACTCGAACCCCCCTCCCTCTTCCCCCCGACTATCGTCGCTGCTCATTATTGCCAAATGGAAAAATTGCGTCGAGCGAATATCTCGTAAACGCGTGGCAAACGTAGTCAAAAATGGGTTTTACGACGCAAGAGCAAAGCCCCGTGGCTCGTTTGCTCGCTGGCGGCTTTACCGCGTCCAATCCAGGATACGTTGCTGACCTCATCACTTTTCCTCTCTCACTCTATCTCCCACACAGAGCCAAACTCTTGCTTAATCGGTAGTACGTTTTATACGCGCCGGTACGCGTACATTGAAAAAGAAGAAGACGACGACGACGACGGCACCTACTGCCTTGTGTTCGTTTAGCTTCTTTGAGTCTCAATGAACCAAGTCATTCGTGCCACTTGACCCTTTTCCCACTCTCCCGAACCCCGTTTCAGTTTGCTCCACATATGTAAAAGTTGAGCGCCGTTGCTTGTCCGTCCAAATGGACGTTGAAGAAACACGAGAGAGTGTGCGACCGGGCGTGGTATCGACATATTATTTATGTACCGGAGCTATGTAATAACGTTGATCGATAATACTTCCCCTCGCTTCGTGTATAACGAGAAACTTTGATTCGCGATCGGGTTTGCCCTTGAGTACGGATGATGCGAGAATGAGATCGGTCGGCGCGTCGTGGGTTACAGTTTGTCTTTATTCATCGAATCTCGGTCAGCGTTGACGAGTGTCGCACCGGAAATGGAACAGGAACTGTAATTGTAACTGATGCAGGTAGCGGCGTTGATGGGAAAGTGATGGAAAAGCAAACGAGAGGCTCAAAGTTCTTGGCAATAGGGCTAACGCGTAATTCAATTTGGTTTATTAATCATTTTTTTTGGTGCAGCTTTCGTCAGCTGGCAGAGCCTCGAAGATGGCAGACACGAGTCAACAGGAGCTCACGGAGCCCCATACGAATGGAGTGATGGATGGCCTGACGGAGGAGGAGAAGAGTAAGATGAGGCCGGCCGATATCGACGCGGTGAGTGTTCCACGACGAGATCGTGCTCAATATCACCTGTGATTATCTCATTCCCCTTGAATTGTATCTAAATGCATCTTCTTTGTCTTCTCAACAGGATATGAGAGAAATGGAGAGAAGGAAGAGGGTCGAGATGATGATGAATTCGAGATTATTTCGAGAAGAGCTCGAGCGAATAATCGAGACGCAAATGAAGGATGGCTCCGGGCCTTCTGGCTTGTTGCAACAGATTTCGGAAATGATGGGCGCCCAAGGTGCTCGTTTCAATGCCAATGTGTTCAAAAGTACGTTGGCATTGCTCCATGAGTTTGACCTGTTGTATTCTTCGCCCCTTCCCTTCTTTACCAAATCGACGATAAACGAGTTTTGTTTTCGTTTGCAGATTCAAATTGCGTTGTGCCTATAAACGACATTCGCGGTGTCGAAAGTATGGGTTATGCCAAGGGTGAAAAATTGTTGCGTTGTAAACTCGCGGCTGTCTTTCGATTGCTCGACCTCTACGGATGGACTCAGGGTGTCGGAGGTCAGATTACCGCTCGTCTCAATCAAGATCAGGAACATTTTCTCGTTAATCCATACGGATTGCTTTATCACGAGGTGACGGCATCCAGCCTCGTCAAGGTCGACATGAAGGGCGGTGTTGTGGAACAAGGCACGACCAATTTTGGTGTTCACGTAACCGGATTTCAACTTCATTCGACGATACATGCTGCCAGACCGGATATCAAGTGCATCATTCACATTACGACGCCGACCGTCACGGCCGTAAATATTTCCTTTCTAGTCACGCATATTTTCAATTTCCTCTTTTTCAACTTTTCTCGAACGTTGTTGCAGGTATCTTCGTTAAAGAACGGCCTTCTTCCACTTGGCCAGGAGAGCATAGTGATCGGAGAGGTCAGCTGCCATCGATATATCGGAGAAAGTGTCCTGGAACCGGAAGAACGAGAAAAAATAACTCGTAATCTCGGACCGATAAACAAAGTTATGCTTCTGACGAATCGAGGTGCACTGTGTTGCGGTGAAACCGTCGAGGAAGCTTTTTACAATGTTTACAACACCGTACTTGCCTGCGAGACGCAGCTCAAATTAATGCCCGTTGGTCTCGAAAATCTCAGTCTCATATCCGACGAGGCGAAAAAGGCGATATTCGAAGCTTCGCGAAAAGGACCGATACCCCAGACTGGTATTATTGCAGCCACCGCTGCTTCCGCCACCGCCGCCACTAATCCCGCTACCGTTCCGTCCCAAGCGGTTGAACCTTCTCCTCTTGCTGAGAAACTTGAGAAACGTTGGAGAATCGGCGGCACCGAGTTCGAAGCTCTCATGAGGATGCTGGATAATGCGGTCAGTACGATAATCCCTAGTTGTACCACAATTCTATTGGTTCACCCAAGCTCGAACCGCTGGTTATATATTCGCTCTTAACTTTTAGGGTTTCCGCACCGGTTACATATACAGACATCCATTGATCAAGGGTGAACCACCGCGACCGAGAAACGACGTTGAAGTACCACCAGCCGTATCCTCGTTGGGCTATCTTCTCGAAGAGGAAGAATTGTACAAGCAAGGGTACGTTGCACTTTTTTTATATCGTATATTCGTTGAGGCTCCTTTCTTTAACGTATTCCTAATCCATAATTCTTTTTCTTTTGTTCGTTTTTTTTCTTCTTTTTCTTCTCAACGACTCAGACTGTGGAAAGGTGGTCGCAAGGGAACCGACAGGTCGCGTTGGCTCAATTCTCCAAACGTATATCAAAAGATCGAAATTCAAGAAACCGGCACTCCGGATCCGAAAAAAATCACTAAGGTAGAAATCATAACCAATAATTACTTCTGAGGATAGTATAACCCGATGTAATTTATCGAATCGACTCTCGGGGATACTACGCTCGATCGAGACAGTTGAACGAGATATCAAATTATACAGGAAAGACCGGCCCGAATCTACTTTACGCGATGGTTCCTTATTCTATTCTTTTTATTAATTTCTTAATCTTTGGGCCACCCAACATTCCACAACGAATATAACCGCATTGCATACTAAGCATATTTAGTATTTGTAAAAGGATCGTTGGTAAATATATTCAGTCAGCCAGTGTCCCCGGTCGAGTAAAACGGTAGTATTGTCGTAGAGACGAAATCGAATTTTTCAACAACAATAATAATAATACTAATAATAATAATAATAATAATAACAACAACAACAGCAACAACAACAATCACAAGACTATGCGGCGTAACGATTGAAAACTCGCGCGATAGTAAGCGTATTTCTTTCCAGTTATTTGCCGATACTAATTATTGGCCTCTTGTACCTCAATGTTACGCTTTCATGTAATAATCTATCGAGATATCTACGTGTTTTGACTGTTGAAAGCTCTCTTTTTAGTGAAACAAAGAAAAAAATGCTTTCTAGCTTATAAAGAGTTTATTATTCGAATGAACAACATAGCGCGTATCTCAAATAATAATACGGACGGTATACATCCAATCATGCAGAGATATTGGCGATTATCGTCGAACAAATATATATATATATATATTTACGTCATGTATAACGCATGAAACGTGGTAATCACTGACACCATTGCTACTCAGCACCGTTATTCCATAAAAATTCAACTATGCCTGAAAATATATTCCCACTTACTTGGACGTTGACTTTTGGTGCGAATAACATTGTGTCGATCAAAGAATCCGATCGCTTCGATGCCACGAGCGCGCGGACGTTTTTTGTTACTCTCCCATATTCTTCTCATCACTGTGTAGCTTCTGAAGGAGAAAATAAAGCAAATAACTGTAAAATTTTATTAAATATACTCGGTAATCGATCCTCGTTTATTGCACACTAGAGATATTTTACCAAGTTGCGCGATACACGTAAGCATAAGTAACAGCGCTGCTCGTCCCTGTGAATAAGACCCGAAACATTGTGGGGTTTTTTTTTCCCTTTTTTTTTTCATTCAACTTTAAATCTAATTCGAAATATTATTTTTGTTTGCTTCTTCTCATTTATAGTGGGTGGATCAAAACGCAGAGGAGGTAATCAGAATCCACATACATATGCCCGGATTTCGATATTGGTCTAAGTTGATCGTTTTTTTTTGTTTACATTTCCAGTACTTTACGATACTACGTCATAATCACTCGCTAACTTTGTATAAAAGCCCGAGATTGAGCCACTGCTCGGTCATCGATTCATCCTGCTTTTGCCACGATTAATGTTTTGCATGGGATATTTCGCAAATGGTCATTTTCGTTATCATTATTATTATTATTATTATTATTATTATTATTATTATTATTATTATTATCATCATCAGTATTATTATTATTATTATTATTATTATTATAGTCGCCAGTTATTATTGCGTAGCACCATTATCATTCATTTAATCGCGTATAGGCAATCCGAAAATGTGAATGGAGCATTCACATAAGCGAAATTTGCAATATTCTCTTCAATGAATTAGAGTAATCGACACATCTATCTCGTCCTATCATGAATCACTGCATAGTTCCTATTATAAACACGCCAAATAATATTTTCCAATGATCAGCGAGTTTCCGAATGAATGTGTGTTGCGCGCTTGTTGATTGTCCAAGAGACAATCGTGAGGTTCGTCAATCTACCTGTCGTTATCCGTCGTATACGACGATCCATGTACGAAAACATCCACTGCTGCAACAAAACCAGATCGTCGTAGCACGACCCTTTCTATAGTCGCGGATCTTTCGTTTTTTCCTGGTGAGAATATGTCGATACTCGTGACACATAAGCCAAAATATAAATTATCACAGTAGACGGATAGATGGATAGACGGATGAATGAATCGAACGAAGGGGTGTGTGAGAGAGAGAGAGAGAGGAGGAGTGAGATTGAGCGGGAGAGACCAGGGCATGTAGGCACACATTATATATGGAAGATGGATGGTCATTGCGAAAAGTCTTGTTAGCCAAAATCGCTTAGCTCTGCAAAAAAGATCGTTGATCGTTGTATGGGTCGCCTCTAACGTTCTGGTTTTGTGTGCAGTGGGTGTCAGATGGATCGCCGACGCACAGCAGTACACCGGTCAAGATCGAAAGTGCCCTTCAATTTGTGCCGAAGAATACCAATCCAAAAGAATTCAAGCAATTGCAGCAACAGGTGAGTTGTGATCGATCGAATCTCGCTCCGATCGATACTTGGTTTATTCGATCATTTCGAGCAATAATTTTTCACGCTCTTTCTCCTTCCCTTCTCAACGTTCCGCACAGATAAAAGATTATCGCAGGGCTGATAAAATATCAGCGGGACCTCAATCGCATATTCTCGAAGGAGTCTCGTGGGAAGAAGCGAAAAAAATGCAGGTCAGTCAACATTTTATTGAAAAAGGAATCTTTTAGTTTTCGGACATGCGATTACCATGAGATCGTCACGACATGATTATCATTGTTGGAAGCAGGACGCGACAATCAGCGGAACTGGGGAACAGGTGGTGCTCGTAGGCGCAGCCAGCAAAGGAATAATACAGCGAGGTTTTCAACACAACGCAATGGTATACAAGACGCCCTATGCCAAAAATCCATTTGACGCTGTTACCGATCAGGAACTTGATCAATATAAGAAAGAGGTAGAACGCAAACACAGAGGAGGTGGATCGGATCCATGTGAGTCGTCCGGAATCACGTATTATTATCTCGCCTCGCGAGTCTTTATTAATCCTCAAAATCCATAAAACCACAAACCAATGGGCCCTAATCAATATCATAAATCCACAGACGACGAGTCACAATCCGAATCGGAAGCTTTGTCCTCGTTTAATGTCAGCCGTGCTACGCACGAATCCAGCACTGCCAAAAGTCCAATTCAGTCGCCAATCTCTGTGACATCGGAGACCGAGGAAGAGAGCAGAGATGGTACGTTTGTTCCCACGCCAGAGGCTAGTAACAATTCTTCACATTTTCATCCCTCTTTCGTCAATACAATTTTATTTTACAGAACCGCGGGTCTTACGGATAGAAACGAAACAAGTGCCTCTCCCGAGTCAACCAGAGATGGTATTGAGCGATGGTGAGTTATCTCGTTCGCGTTCGATTCCACTTCCATCGATCGCATGACTTTCTCGGGCATTCAACGACTCGAACGCATTGTGTTCCGTCCTCGAGAGTTAGTTTGTCTCTCTGCGCGGCGGTTTTAGAATTTTCCTTGTTTTTTTTTTTACCTACTGTCGATAATAATCGTTGCACGTTTCGATCAAATCCATCAAATTATACCAATCGTTACGTAAATTTAATGCATGCGCGAGCAACATTGACAGCCACGAGAGCAACTTATGGAAAAATCATCGTTTCGAAAATCTCTCGAAGAGATATGGTTCGCGTGCGATAGACAAAAACAACAGGTGAGAATCCCCATCACGGCTTCTTTCCTCTTTGATACTTTTTTTGTTTCTACTCTCGATGTTGTCGCGTTCCAGTCGATATATTAATACAGACGACTCTCTATAGTTTTCCCGATGATCGTGTCTCATTTTTTAAAACTTTTTTGCACACACCCACACGTCTTGTTCTCTTGCCCTGTTCTCGATATTCAGCTCAGGACGCTACGAGCCAATTTCTTGACGAGATGCGACGCACGGCGATCGAGCCCCGAAACGAACACAACAGAAGCAAACGAGGTATTTATTTGTTCGTTCTTCCGTTCGATAAGCACGATCGGACAAGCTTTGATCCTTGGCAACCTTGACACAACCTTGGCTCTTTGCATGCCTAGCGCGATTTGCGTATCAATCGACGCGCCCATTACTGCGAGAATGTCCTCTATTCCCGTCTTTCATCGTTCATATTTCATCTCCTCTTGACCTTTTGAGCGCGTTCTTGCGACTCTTTACAACGATATTTTTTGTACTAAACATAATAGAAAAACAAAGGAATACGGTAAACGGCTAGAATCGGTGTATTATTGTCGCACAGCCGTAAGAGTGGCATTCTCGTCACCGGGCGAACCCCTCCCATCTTGCTTGTCTTCATTCTCATATCGAGACCGCTTGCAACTTATGATCAGAGCATCTTATAAATCTGCGCATTAATCAACAAGCACTTGCGCTTTAATACGTGAAAAAAAGGAAGGAAGAAGAAAAAGCAACGATAAATGGATCGCGATGGCAATTGACAATGACAATGAGGAGAGGCGAGGTGGGAGGTGGTAAACGGCGATGTGCCACGGGCGAGCCACCGAAGCTGACAGTACTCTCAGTTGTGTGTTGGACAATATGCTGGTTACAGATTTAATAGAGTGCAGTTACGACAACGTTAACGAGGAGGGACGTTCGTTTCAACTTCGCTACGATGTTCTTCGTGTAAAGGTAGCAACGAGTTCCACTGTCGCGAAACGCAGCGTGCAAGTTGCTTTGAACGACGATCGAAGGACGGACGGCGGACTCGCGAATAGCGAAATAAGACGAACTAACAATCTCGAGGATAATTTATCGGTCAATCGAGCCTCTCCATTTGCCAACAGTTTGAGAAACGCTTTTTATTTCGGACATCGGTCTAAGGAACCGACCTTGATCAATCCTGTTTATCAAACGGGTCGGTTTCATGAAAGGTCTGACAAGCTCGTCGAGAAGATTGCTTGCTTCTCCGAATCTCATAACGAGAGGCGCACTATCGGCGCGATTAATGATAACGCAAACACGTGGGTCTCTCGCCATCCTCTTCGTTCGGTATCGTCTACCCAATTCTTATCCTTTATCAGGCCTGGCTACGTAAGAAGCATTATTGAAAAATACTCGAGGCTGGCGAATGGCTCGTCTCTCAATAGTCCCAGTTCCATTCACGATGCATTCCCGAAAGATTCAAGATTGGAGAAGCGAATCACCGGTAACGAGACGATTGGTAATGAACTTTGTCAGAGAGAAATGATCGGTTGGAGAGTCGAAAGAAATGCGGAAATCGAGTTCGTTGACGAACGAGTGTATATCGGTCCGAACATTAATCTTAGCTTGGATAAAACTCAAGATACGATGGATAATGACGATAATGATGTTGTAGTGGTCGCCCCGGTCAAAAGTGCCGAGAGACAAGAGGAGATAATCGACGAGGGAGGAAAAGTAACGACGACAGAAACAACTAAGAAACACATGTTATCGTATACCATCGACTGTGATACGTTGAATAACAATAGGAACGACGAAAGGTCGTGGATACCACCTCGTACTGATCGTCCTACCAATGAAAATGAGTCTGATGAAAATGGAAATACTTGGCTCGAGATGAACAACCGCGGGGTTGTTTCGACAAATAATCTCTTTCGTGGTAACATTGTAAACAAGCGTGATATCGAGGAAACGTCTCGACGTGAGAAACAGGAAGCGATGGAGGGGAGAGGAGAGGGCCAGGAGGAAGAAGAAGATGCGAGCGCGAATCATATACATTTCTGTTCGCCGAAAAAAACCCTGCTCAAACAAGACAGTATAATCGAGGCAATTGGCGATCTGAACGCCAATATAATTCCGTCCAAGATCGTAGTGGATGCGTTACCAAAAACGGATGCTTCGATCAAGTATAATCTCAATCCTCTCGACATGCGCTTCTTATACAGTCTGACTCCGAACGCATCTATCGAGGATGATCTCGAATCTCGAGGAGCGAACGAGAGCCTCGTTGTCGATTCGCCTAGTTCGTCAACGAGTAGTGTACTGGACGAAACGTCTGACTTTACGTGGGAAGATTTAATGGCTGGCGCAAATCGGGAGAATACTCCGACAATCTCAAGGAGCAGCACGGTTTGGACGTCTACGATGAGAATCACCGAGCCGAACGAAGCTCAGGAGCTTTCGGACTCGTCGATAGAGATCGACGAAGAATGGGACTCGGATGCCGAAAGAATTGATCGCTGCCATGGCACCAATGATGTATCGCAGGTTCTTGAACCGTCGGTATCGACGATATCCGAGATTACCGAGGCTGCGAACGAAACCTTCGAAAAGGACATAAGCACTTCCGCCGATGAGATTATCGCTCATCTCGATGTTATATCCGAGCCAATCTCCCCTCTCGTCGACATTGTCGTTTCAAATCCATATGGACAAACGAGACAAGGATGTTTCTTTCAAAACGAAGAAGATAAAATGACGGCAGAGGTCGAGAGCGAGGATGCTAATAACGATCGAGCCAATGGCGAGGAGGAGATGAAGGGGAGCAACTCTCTCATTGTTATCGATGAACTTGTTCATCACATCGTCGATAAATTAGACAACGAATGTAACATTTTTGATTCGAAGAGAGTCAAGGAGAACAGAAATATTGGTATATTGAAGGAGATGCAAACGAGCATCGAGACGAACAAAGAATTGTCAGATGTTGGGAAGGTTGGCGAGCAAGGACAACAAATTTCCAACAGCTTTATCGACGACGATGAGAGGAGAATCGACATTGGCGAGCGACTGCCACAAGCTCCCGAGGAGGGACAGACTTCCGAATCAACGGAGAATGATACAAAATCCGACGATGGCAAAGAGAAAGATGGTTCAATGGATTCTCCATTCTGCGGGAAAGAACGATCTAAAGATCCGAGTATCGGTGTACCGGCTCATTTCTGTATCATCCACTATGACGGTGTCGAGTCACCGATAAAATTTCAAACCCGAGACGACGATGTCGTGAATGTAGTAATATTTAGAGAAATTAATTCGCGAGATCCTCTTGCTTGTATACCGGAAGAATCGAACGACGATAGACTCTTGGACGAGACCGATGATACAGGGCACCAATCGTGTCTTAATGTCAATGAGTCATACGCGTACGAGGAATCCAACACCGACGAGGATACTTGTAACGCGACTTACACCATCATGGACAGTAGCGAGGAGGATGTAGATGGTGGAGAAGAGTTTGACTGTCCGTACAACGCTGATATATCGAATCCTATTGATGAAAGTCGTCAAAGAACATCCGCAACTGTTTTCGCTTACGACGACTACAACAACGATGATGACATCAACACAACCGCCAATCTTGCCGATATATCGACAATTAACAACTCTTATTATAATTTTAAGCCAATGATAATCCGGGACACTTCAACGAAGGTAATTGACGAAGAACCGGGAGATTGTATGACTTGTTCCAACGAAACGCGTGAATTTATTCAATTGGAACGTCAATTATCCGTGGTTGACGATGAGACAACCAATTTGGTTTATCGCGATCGAGATGCTCGTCAAGATTCGGTTCATCTACGTTCGCCAGCGTCATCGCCGTCGCCATTGTCATCGCCAGTACCATCACCCGCGCCATGGTCTTTGCCTTCTACGCTTTGTGCTTCTCCCCTGAAAGCACCGCCGCGATACGAGGATACTACTCTCTGCAGAGTTGTATCGAATATCAATCTGACGGACACGATAATGAGCATCAACTCTGATTTCAACTAAATATCCAACTCCCCAAAATCTGCCGGCTTTTTCTTTTCCTTTTGCATTGCGGCTGTTTTTTTTCCCTCCATCATTATTATTTTTTGCCCCGATTACACCGAGATAGGACGACATTTGCCACAAGAATTTCCCATCTCCGTGACGGCGGCACTAGTCGAGTCCACAAAACCACCCCATTCCCCTCGACGATATGCTACATTTTTCTTTTTCATTTGTGACTTGCATTTTTTACGTTTTACACTTCCATGGTGTGCTTTCTCCCAAGCGCATTCAATTTTTGTTTTCTATCAGTTTCTTTTTTATTTTTTTTTTTTTAGATACGATTTTTACTTTTTGCACTTTATCACCGATAAACGCTTAATGTTTGTAACGATAAGTTTGTTTGGGAACATTTGGTGTTTAACACGATCCGTCGAGAGAATTGTAATTGGTAAACACGCGATAATCGCCATATCGGCATTGTAAAAAATGTAACGGTAATTACGTTTTATAATGCGCTATGGATTATACATTACCACTATTCTCCTCGGCAGACTTTTGTTCTTATTTTTTAATTCGGCAAACGCGTATCGGAGAATTGTCACTGTTTCTTTTTTCCGTCGTAATGTTACTTTGGCGGCTGAATGTACATACACACTTTATCATACTTAAATCCATAATACACAAATTGTTCATTTGTTTTCGTTCTTACATGATTTTTTGTTTGGCGCAAATGGTCAATGGAATAACAAGAAGAAAAGAAAAATACTGCGTAACTTAAGTTAAGGAAGGTAATAACAATAATAATAATAATAATAATAATAATCCAAGAAGCTACTAACATAATTTAGCGAGGTAAGGCTTTTTTCATTCGTTAACGCTTTTCAATAATTTTTCTATTCTTCGTTCTACAAGAACGATGGATGATTCTGTTATAACCGAGAAAAGGCAATTTGTTTAGGTCGATGATTTTTGTAAATAAATGAGAAAGAAAAGAGAGTGTGTAAAAGTGGGCGAAGTGGATTTGGGCGAGGAAAGATCCAATGTGAATTCAAAGGGCACACACGAATTTGGCAATGCTTGTATTTTTGTTTCAGGAGAAAATACGATAAACGGCGATCATTCGGACGCTCATCACAGTACCTTTTCTCAGAGCAGCAAAGAGGTTCGTTTATTTTTTATCGACAAGCATTGACTTTACGATCTTTGATTACACGTGCGGGTTTGGGCTTTGTGTTTGGGTTTGGGTTTTCGTTAAATCGAAAGAAATCTTAAAATGCATTCATTCCCCTCGACTATCCAGACTCAATTACACGAACAAAGATAATATTACGTTCCTATTCGTAAATCTTTCATCGTTACGTCTCGCTCGAGTTTGATTTCTGTTTGTCCTCGTTATCAATGTTCGGAGCTTTTTGCGTCGCTAGAGAGCGGGCTTGATTCGTTTGATCTTAGATCGCGAGTGGCGCATAACTTTTCAAATACCTAATATCATATTTATATTCGTATACGAAAAACAACAGCACACGTACACGCCTACAGACTTTGAGTAGTAGACCCGATACCGCTTGCACGATTTATACAGCGTGAATCGCATAAAGTTACGCATAGCGAAATCTGAGGTAGATGAGGCGCCATTACGAACAAAAGTTGCAAATAAACATTAGGGATATTGTTAATAATTTAGGAGATATAAATATTTAAAGTTGGTCCAATCAGAGCGCGCCGAGAA